>JAYMSL010000019.1:0-81891 GCA_036897195.1 Plantago coronopus
GTTCACTGTTTTAAATTATTAATTAATAAAATTTTAAGTCTTCATTTGTTTTTCATAAACAAGCCTCTACCGGCATATAAAATCTACTAGATTTTTTAAATTAGGGACGTGAATAAAAGTTCGGAAAGTGCTTAGAGATATATAAATATTTTAGTACTATAGTTTATATTCTAAATCGGTCACCTACAAAAGCCGTGTTAAAAAAACATATTATGAAACATGGTTTCACCGAAAGCTAGATGTCGACCATTTCAGAATATTTGGAAGCATAGCTTATTCACAACACATATTCCCTCACAACAAGGCGAGAAGTTCAATAAAAAAGGTGAAAAGCGCATAAGCGTTGGCTACAGTGACGAATACTAGGAATATCGCTTATTTAACCCGAACACAAACAAGCGGATCATATCTCGTGATGTTATCGATGTTATCTTTGACGAAAAACAGTCATGAAACTTGAAAGCGAATAGAAAGATGAGAAACATATGCCAGCCTGAGCCACCATCACATCCAAACGATGTTCCTAGTACAAATGCAAGATCAAACCCAAGTCTACCGGAATCCCCTGCTGACTTCTATCCATCAGTAGAAAGGAAAGTTCAGTTAGAAAGGTATGCAACTTACGAGATGTTTATGAACGTTATGAATTAGCTTTATTTATTTGTGAATTACAAATCCTCAAAGAAGCAGCAAAAGACGATGTATGGTTAAAAAGCATTGGATGAAGAAATAGCAAGCATTGAGAAGAACAATACAAGAGATGTTGTTAATCTTCCCGAAGATAAAAATCTAATAGAACTAAAATGGGTCCATAAGACAAAGTACAAAGAAGATGGGACAGTGCAAAAAACACAAAGCTCACCTAGTTGCAAATTATTCTCAGATACCCAGATTTCATTTTAATGAAACGTTTGCACTAGTTGTTCAAATGGAGACAATAATTATATTAGCAATTGCCGCACAAATGGAGCTTCCATTATATCACAAATCAAATAGAAAACTCAAAGACGAGGTACATGTTAAACAACCAGAAAGATACATCGTCGAAGGCAAAGAAGATAAAGTCTATCGACTCAGAAAAGCATTATACGACCTGAAACAAGTACCACGTGCCTGTTTACAAATCAATGGATATTTTCAAATAAGTGGCTTCTAAAGAAGTCAAAGCCATCACTATATATATAAAGGTGAGAAAGATTTTATTATTGTTTGTCTTTACGTTGATGATTTGATATGCACAAAAACAAAGATTGGTGCAGAAATTCAAAAATGCAATAATGCACGAGTAGAAAACAATTGGGTCTCATGAAATATTTTCTTGAAATTCAAGTTCACCAATTCAAAGGAAAAATCGTTATTTCTCAATAAAAATATCTTAAAGAAATGTTGAAGAAGTTACAAATGCAAAACTGCAAACGGGTATCCACTCTACTTGCAGTCAATCAAAAATTGATGAATGAAGATAGTGTACAAAAATGTGATCCAAACTTATATAGAAATCTAGTCAGATCTATGATATATTTTACGTATATAAAACCAAACATTTCCTATTCAGTTAGCTTGATTTCGAAATTCATGTAAGATCCGAGTAAGCTACACTATACAAAAGGAATTCTTCAATATCTACAAAGTACAAAAAAGTAAGCATTCGTTATGTTAAAAGACAGTCTTTCGGCTATACAGATAGCGATTGGATACGAGCAAAAAATGATTGCAAAAGCACATCAGGATATGTGTTTTGTCTAGACACGAATATAATTTCGTAGATTTCTAAGTGTCATTTTCAGCAACTGAAGTAGAATGCAACTATCTAAGCAATAGGGCTAATAAAAATTCTAGAAGATTTCAACAAAAAGAAGCTTTCACAAAAATTTTCTGCAACAATACGTCAAAAATAATAACAATGACAAAAATCCCGTCTTTCATGCAAAGACAAAATACATAAAAATTCGACAATATTTTATCAGAGATCTACTACAGCTAAATGAAATTCAACTACAGTACATGAATAGTAAAGAGCTACTTGCAGACAGCCCTATTAACTCAGATGTTATCTCGTATCTTAAAAACGTCGTACGAATTGCAAAAGAGGGGGTAATAAAGGAATAATTTGCAATAAAACCCTCTAAATCTATAAGTAAAATAAGTAAAGAATCTTGGAAAGAAAGTAATAAGAGAAACTTAGCAAACAAAAAGACTTGGAAGTAAAGCACCTGGAGAGACGCGGCAAACAAGACATCACCCTAGACACCAAGCTCCCAGATTTATAAATAGGTTCGAGTGTTCATCATTTTTGTATTATCTCCCAGCACTCTCAATTATCTAGCATTAGCAATTCTATACTATATCATTTGCAAAGAGAAGTATAAGAAACTAGATTAGGCATAGCTAATTCTTTGTAATATTTCAACAAAATCTATAAAAATATATATTTTAAGCCATGCAATCCTTTTCGCTTATTACATGTGTCCCAACAAGGAGCAATTCAAATAAGAACACAAAAATAAAAGAAAGATAGTAAGTCGTTCCGCACAAGATAGGATAGAGAGAAAAAGCAGAAATAACAAATTTTAAATAAGAAGAATAAAGAATGTGAAAGAAAGCAAAGAAGAGAAAAAAGAGGCCAGAAGAAAGAAAATAAAAATCAAAAAAAAGAAGAGAGTGATTTTCTTCTATCAATTTTTCTTGTTTCTTGCTTTTTTCGTCTTATTCTTGTTATTATAAGATTTTCAGAGTTTTATTTATTTATTTTTTCCTAGCTAGCCTGGAATGACTCGTGAAGTAACTAGAGCATTTTCTGATTCTATTTTAGCAAGTTTTCATTATGATGTCAAAAGCTGGGGCCATTTTCTATATATGGACCGGCGAGTGACTTCTTCTTCGTTAGTGATATGTGTTTTTTTTTTATTTTTGTTATAATATACTAACTAAGAAATCTTAAAAGAAAAAACTTCATTTTTCACCTAGGTTGTGGAAGCTACTAACTAGAAGTAATTAAAAAAAAGAAGATCTTTCTAAAAATATTTGCTTGGATTATGCTTGGTATTATTTCTAATTCTATTATTTGTGAGTGCGAGTTAAAATCTTTTTGTTTGTTCATAAATTTTCTATTGTATTTATTAAATATATAACCATTACGCATTCTTATCTTTTAAAATATTTTAACTTGATCTAAATCTTATTATATTTAATTTAGTATATAAATTTTTATTATTAAATTTGTTAATTATTATATTAAGTTTATGTAAATAATAAGTAAATTCTTTAAACCAATAGTGTCCTTTTGCTTTAGTGGAAAAAAATCTAATGCCAAAAAACAAGGACGGGGCCCCTTAGAACAAATGTAAATAGTTCACGCTAAGATTGGGTGCGAATTCTGCCCAATTTCTTCCGAGTGTAGTACATCTTTATCTTGTATATTGTTATAATTTGAGTGCTTTCTTCTTATTTTTATTATTAATTAGTAAGATTTTCCCTTTTTATTTTCATTTAATCCTTCTTCGTAAGCTTTTCATTTTGTTTTCTCTTTAACCTTCCCGTCTTGCTTCTATATTAATTTATTCTTCTTTTTTAATTGATTTATAGGCTGCTGCATTGTTATATTTTTTTACTGTTATCTATTTCGTGTCAAAAAGACAACAAAAATAATTAATTAAATTCTAAATAGTATTTTTGTTAAGTCAAAATAAACAACACCAAAGAGTAGACAAGAATAATAGAAAGAGAAGAACATAAAAAGGAGAGCCTAGAGGATAAAAGAAAAAAACCTTAAAATTGAACTAAGAGCAAAACAACGAAAAACAATAATATCTCCTCTCTTCAAAGGAAGGTGATAGAGACGCCATACCCACAACCAGACTCTAAGTATTTGGGAAAAGTGAGCCAAGTATGCAAATAATTAAAAATTAGTGTAAAAATCCTGTTGTGCTCAATATACGTTGTCTTTTTCGTACAGACGCAGGGGCAATTTTCATTTATTACAATTGAAGTAAAGGGAAATTAATTAAAGGTAGAGTCAAAACAAAGGAAGAATTCGTTTTTCTAATATACAATATATTTATATGGATAGAATAGATAAAAAAAATACTATAGGTTAGAGTCTAGGGAATACAAGTAAAATCGATCAGAAATAAATAAAAGTGTAAGGAATATAGTGATCTTGTAAATAGAAACAAATCTAAGCTAGAAAAAGATTCAGTGCGCAGCCAATCTTAATAAATTAATATAACATAAAGAATATAAGATTGTTTTTTGGTTTCATTTTTATTGATTTTTATTATTTCAAACAAGGGGGAAATCTACATAGATTGTATTTAGGATAAATTAATATTATTTATATATATTACAATTATATATTTAATTATCTACTTGTATATAGTACGCCGGAGATTGCCCGTTTATTCATTGACTGAATGAGAAATTATTATAGAAGAATTAAATCTTATCTATTCTGTGATTAGTTTATTTCGAATCGGAATAGAGCTAGAGAATGGAGAGGAGATAGGTACAGCTTTTTCTTGTCTCTTCTTTCGAATCTTGCTCCTGCTTCTCTTGTCATTCCTTTGTTCGATTCTCGTTTTTTTAATCTTCTTTGATCTGTCGATCTTCTCTTTCCTTTAGAAGACACTTTCTCTCTGTCGATCTTGTTCTTTTTCTCTTCTTACTTTTATCTTGTTTGTTCGTTCTTTTTCTTTATGGATCTAACGGTCTCTGTCTTTCTTTCTCTTTTTTCTGTTTTTCTTGTATTTTTCCCTTCTTTTGCTTGTTTTCTTTTTTTGTTTCTTTCTTCTATTTTTCTCTTGTTCTCTGTTTTTTTTTATTGTTTTTTCTTTCTCTTTTTCTTTAGAGCCTTTTTTTTCTTTCTACAGGCATATATTTTACAGGCAATGACACTCGATTCTCGCTCTTTCTAAACGAAATAAGTTTTCCTTTTTTTAATATTTTTGACTTATTATCTTATATACACTATTATTTTACTTATATACGCAAATAGCAGATTTCTTTTTTTTTCTTTTTGTGTTAGCATTTCTCTACTTTACTTGTAATCGATAATTTTTCTTGTATTGATCTAGACAGTAGTTAATTTTGATAATGGTTCTGAAAGTGTGCCTTTCTTCAATAGCCATCAGGATTTTGATTCTTCAATCAAAAAGCATAAGTTTTGGGACAACTTCGTTGATCGCTTCGGGGCGATTTCTTTTTCCATTTCCTGGTGGACTCTTCCCTTCTTGTTGTTCTTTTTCTCTGGCTCTCTTTTGTTCTTTCTTTCTGAAACTCTTGTTTTTTTTCCTTTTTCTGCTTCTTTTTTTCTGCATTCGTTCTCTCTTCTGCTCTTATTTCTTTGTTTTCCTGCTTAATTTTTTGTTTATTCTCTCTGTTCTTTTTGTATTTGTTATATGCTGTTTTGGATTTTTATTTCTTTGTCTTTGTTTGTCTTTGTATTTTTTCTTTGTTTGCTTTTTCTCCGCTTCCCACGATCTCTTTTCGCTTTTGCTTTTTTCTTCTTGTGTTTTATTCAATTTTTACAATGTTTTCCATTTTCTATTTAGAGAGTACTTTTTTCTGCTTTGCTTTCTCTCTGTTTCTGTGTCTCTTTTCTGGGTTACAGTGCTGGTTGTTTGCTTTTGCCCTAGGTGTATTTTTATGTTTTCTTTTTAATGTGTCTTCTTTTTCTGCAGCAAGTACTGGTAGTACTTAACGCGATTTCCTTATTACCTCCTCCGTTGCTATTGTAAATTGTTCCATGTATGAAGTGATCGCATTCTCGCATTGAAGGTTTTTTATGGCATCTTTTCCGCGGTTTTTCATTTAGGGGATCTGGTTTTTCTCTGCTTTTATGTTTGCGCCATCTGTTTTTCCTTTCTTTTTTCCATTTTCTGATGTAAGATCTCGTTCTTTCTATTTTTGGTTTTTCCATTTACTTTTTATTCCTGTTCTTCCGCGATACTTGTAAAAGAAGGCAGAAAAGGTAGGTAAGAAGAAATCGAGAAAGAATAGGAAACAGAATTCGATAAAGAAGAATAAGAAAGAGAGCTAGTAGATAAGAAAAAGAAAGAAAGAAGGAGCAAGAAAAAGTTAGAAGAAGCAGAAGCAATAAGAATAGGAAAAAGCAAGAGGAATAAGAAAAAAGAGGAAAATAGTAGAAAGAAAAGAAAGAAGGGTGAACGATAAATGGAAAAGTTTCTTTTGCTATTAATAAAAACTTTTGTTTTCTATAAAAGTATCTCCTCTGAACTTGGAATTTTGCTCTTTTCTCTTACTGGAAAATATAAAATTAATGTTTGAATATCTTCATTTTCTCTTAGTTTTTTATTGATTTCAAAAATAATTGTTTCAGTTCTCTAAAAATATTTTTTAATATAATTACAACAAAGGAGCCTTAATTTTTATTCTTTTTTCATATGTAACTTGTTTCTTGTCTTATTTTCTTTTTTTTTTCTTGTTCTTTTCTGCTTTTGTTTCCAATTTTTTCTTTTCTGGTTCTTTTTCCTTTCTTGTTTTCCTCTACTTCTTTCTTTTTCTTCTTTACTATGTCTCTTTTTTCTTATTTTTTCTTTGATTCTATTTTTTCTTATTTGTTTTCTTTTTTCAATTTTTTTAAATGTCTTTTTTACTATCTTTTTTCTCTTTGTTTTCTTTTTCTATCTTTCTGCTTTGGTCGGGACTCTGGCAAGTGTATCTTGCTTTCTTTTTTATTCTTATTTTCGTCTAATGAATGTGTCCTATTTATCTTTTGGACTTATATTGTGTTAGTTTTCTGAAAGAGTGCGAATGTTTTTGTCGCGTTTCGAGTAGATGGTGCATGCAAGACGGAGTCATTCATTCAGAGAGAGGAGGGTAAGTAAGATAAGTTTGGTAAGAGTTTACATGATCGGGGACACAATAAAAGAAAGAATAGAAGAAGTCATGGAGCACTTTGTTGTAAACCTTGCTTTTTCTATAATAAATAATATAATAAATAAGGGAAAGTATCGTTTCCAAGAGAATATAAATATTTGTAACTCTATAAAATTTACTAAAGTAATTTTACTATGGAAGGCCCAGTTCATAAAAGTGTACTTTTACTTTTCTTTTACTAGAAAAATACAAATCACTGCTTTGTTTTATATTTATTTTGTATGATTTTAAAAACATGTATTGAAGGCTATTTTATGTAATCGGCCGAAAGTCTTCTTGTGTGTTTTTGCTTGATGAATTTTTCTTTTTTTTCTTTGGATAATTTGCTTGTTTAAGTCAAAAGTGCTTTGTATGAAATCGCAAGGGACTAGTGTATTTTTTTTGCTTTCTTTCGATCTTATTTTATTTTGTAGTCTACGAGTAGTATTTGTTTGCACGGACTTCTTTTGTTTTCTTGGCAGTTTTTTTCTTTCATTTTTCTGCTCTTGTTCTTTCTTCTCTCTGTCTTGCTTTGTCTTTCTAGTCTTTTTTTGTATTTTTGTTTTGTCTATGTTTTTTAGAGTGCTTCCAAAAAATTTTTAAGATGGCTAAAACTATTTTTAATGTAATCATTCATAAGTGAGTCTTCTTTTTCTTACGTTTTTCTTATGTAAGTTTTTTCCTTTATTTTATTGTTATTTTCCCCCTCTCACTTTTCCTATTTCTTCTCTCTTTTCCTTTCTGCTTTTTTCGTCTTCTTCCTCCTTCTTTTCTGTTTTCTTTCTCTCTTTTCTTTCTTTTGTCCGCTCTGCTTCTTTCTTCTTGTCCGTTTTCTTTCTCTATTTTATTGTAATTTATTTTGTTTTTTCTATTTCTTTTTAGCAAAACATAGGGTTTTTAAGTCCTTTTTGTATGTAATCGTAAGGTTTTTTCTTTTGTTTTTGAGGAATGATTTTTGTCTTGCTTTCTCTGCAAGAGGAGGTAGGTCCTTGACTTTGTAATTTTGTAATCGAAGATGAAATTTTTAGTTGAATGTGGCTCGATTAATCGGGAAAAGTCTAAATTACTCGCAAAGTAATACTAAAAAAAAGCCTGTAGTTGGTTGAAGGTTCTGTATTCATAGCACCTTATATTCCTTGTGCATGTCTAATTGTAAATGATTCTAGCTTTCTATTTCTGTATTTCGAAAAATCTTCTTTCTTTTTTGATTTTTTCTTTTCGATTCTTTTGTTGCTGTGTTCTCTTGTTTTCTTCTCTTTGTTTTTATTTTTTTCTCCGTGTCTGTCTCTCCCCGTAGGTTTTCGCTTGGCTTTTTGTATTGTTTTAGTCTGATCTCTTTTCCTATTTTCAAAGGCTCTGCTTGTGGAATTGTTTCTTTGGCAAAGTAGAAGTACTTTGTGAATCGTGCGGATCTTTTTATTTCTTTTTCTGGAATTTTAATTAGATCGTGAAGCCAACACACCGTAAGTCAGAGAGAGAAAGTTAAACAAGAGTGTCTAGGCCAGAGTTGAGATAATCCGAGACATAATAAAGGATAGAAAAAATTTGGAAAAGGATCTGTAAAAAAGAACCTTGCTTTTTCTACAAGAAAAAGAAGACAAAGTATCGTAAAGCTACATACGAACTTGTAACTTAGTTCTATAATTACTTAATTGTTTTCGTGGGACAAATTTGGTTTTTCTTAGTTAAAAATAGAAAATATCTGTTCAAATCTTTGTGTTTTCTATTTGTTTTTTGTCTTGTTTGAAAAAATAATTGTTTTAGGTCTCTAAAAATTTTTAAGAAATCCTAAAGAGTTCTTATTTTTCATTGGTTTTTACTGAATGCATTTTTATTGCTTATTATCTTTTTCTTTTCTGTTTCTTCTTTGCATTTCCTTTCTCTCTGTTCCTTTTACTTTCCTCTCTTTTTTCTTGTCCTTTCTTCCCTTCTTCTTCTTGTTTCTTTTTTTTCTGTTGCTTCTTTTTCGAACTTATTTTTCTTTTCCTTTTTTGTTTATTTTTCTGTCTTTGTTTTCTATTCGCAAGGGTTTGGTTGGAATCTGGAATGTTGTATTGACCTAGAGAGTATTAAAAAGGGCTTGCTCCAATGGCTGCAAGGGGTGTAGATGAATCTGAAATCCAAGAGGGTAAGTTGTAACTTTCGTTTAAGTGTGGCTCGATTGACATTTTTTAATTGAAAAGTCTAAATAAGTCTAAAATTGTAAATAGGAGAGACAAGTCCTTCTGCAAGGGTTTTTCCGAGTACTTTCAATAGCAATGAAAACCTTTGGTTGAAGTTTCCGTGCTGTGTTAAGAGCACTGGCAAATTCTTCTGGCATCTCTATGTTCAAATCATAATGTTTTTAATGAATTAGTTTACTCGAATTTTTTGCTCTGATATGATGGATTATTCTTTTTCTATCTTCTCCTCTTTTTGTCTTGTCTTCTTTCTGCTCTTTCTTTTTCATCTGGAATTTCTTGTTTTTTTCTCCTGCTTTCTTCTTTCTTTTCTCGGATTCTTTTCTTTTTTCTTTATTTGTTTTTTCTCTCCTCTTTTTTCTATAAAATTTTTCTTCTTTTTCTTTTTGCTTCTCTGTTTCTGTTCTTCGTCTCCCCAGTATGGCATCTTTTGTTCTCTTGTTTTAGTCTTATCTCTTGTCGTATTTGAGGTTTGGGTAGTATTGGTGTTTGTAGCAAGCAAGTGTTAAAAAAAGTGTTGATCTTTTTCTTTGATTCTTTGTCTGTAATCTTTTGTGGATGGTGCGGACAAGTAAGAGGAAGTCCTGTAAGTGTTAGTATAGTAGGCGTGTATATTCCATAGGAGACATGCTGATAGAAAGATAGTAGATAGAAAGAGGCTTTTGTGGGAGCCCTGATATTAGTGGATAAATTCCATTTTGGAAGGATGTTTTAGTAACAGGGAAACTTTGTTTTTAATCCATGTTTTTGGAGTGCTATGAAAAAACAACTTGTTGTAGGTGTGTAAAATCTTTTTTGTCTAATTGTAAGCGGAGCCTCTTTTTCATGTGTTTTTTAAGAATGAATTTTTCTTTTCTTCTTGTTTTTTCTTTTGTTTTTGTTCTCCTCTCTTTGTGTCTTTCTTTTTTTCTTGCTTCTTTTTCTTTTTATCCCTTTTGTTTGCTCGTCTTCTTCTCTTTTTATTCTCTTCTTCTGTTTTTCTTTTTTCTATGGCATGTTTTCTTTGACTCGAAAGGAGGAAAGCTGTTTAAAGGATGGTAGGCTAGAAGGTGAGTCGCTGTTTTTGCGCTCCTCTCTCTCTAGTAAGTATAAGGAGCATTTTTTGTTTGCGCGCGTATGGAACTTCCCCGCGGTAAAAAAATATCCCTGTGAGGGCATGCCTCTTTTATATGGAAGCTCTGGTAACATTTTTGTTTGAATGTGGATGGAAAAATCTGACTTGCCATAAGAAATGGTCAGGTATGGCCTCCCCTGTAAGTTCTGCCTGCTAGAATTTGAGTTTGCTTTTGGTTTAAGTATGCTTAGCTTTCGATCCAAGTGTGAATGGCTGAATCGAAGGAGTAAAAATATTGGAAGTTTGCGACGAGTACAAAGTGGCACTTCGGAGGGCTTAATTCTTGAAAAAGGGTTTTTACTGAGCACGGTCGATCAAGTACAAAAAGTCTACAAAATGTTGGTTGAAGTTCACCTTGTTTTAAGGGACTGCGTCTACTCTCTTTTCCTATATGCTCGGTCTTTGGCGGGCTTGGATTTTTTCTTTTTAGATGAAAGATAGGTAAATTATCAAGTGCTTGGTCAACTGATCTTTTTCTTTCTGTGTCTCCGGAATTTCTATTAGATGTAGCATCCAATACGGAGACGGGGTCAGCTAGGTAAGTGGCATTAAGTTTGTAGTTTATATGAAACTAGAAAGAAAGATGCGGATAGATAGAAAAGAGGAAGAATTGAAATGAGTCTAGGTCGAGAGATAGATCAAAGAGAATGAAGTATACAATAGATAAAGATCTATTCGTAAATGGGAAACTTGCTTTTGCTAGAAATACAAAATATGCAAACTCTCGGATTCCTCCTGCACTAGGAATTTTGCCTTTGGTCTTTTTATAAAATATACAAATCGTTGCTCGAATCTCTGCATTTTCTATATGTTTTGGAGAAATGGGAATTTAATGCCCCTTAAAAAATTAAATATAATCGTAAGTGAAGGATAAATTTCGCGTATTTTTTAGGAATTAATATTTTATTTGCTTCTGTAATTTCCTTGGTTTCTGATTCTTTTTTCTTGTTTTTTTCATATCTTTTTCTTGTTTCTGTTTTTTCGTTTGCTTGCAGGACTTGTTTTGTTTTGTTGTTCTCTTTGTTAGTTTTTGGGTTGAATGTTGTCTTTGGCTAGAACCCTGCTGAATGGCTAGCAAATAGTGACATGAAGTAGTTCCCTTCCTCATCAATCTGCATTCGTGCTCTCTTATCTTATGTAGTTTTACTAATATTTGAGTGTGTTTGAAACTTTAGTGTGGCAAATTCTGTGAAAGTGTAAATTCGAAGTTAGGACTATTAATCTTGTAATTTATTTGATTAAAAAACAGGTATAGTAGTAGTAGTAGTAGTTGTGCTTAAGAGCATTGTATTTCTATTGTAAGTTTAATAGGTTCAATATATTTTTAATATGTATTTCTTTGTTTAGAAGATTATCTACTTGACTTCTTTCTCTCATTCTTTCTAAATTTTTTTTGTTTGTTTTGGATTCTTTTTTCTTGCTTCTCTTTCCTTTTTCCTATCTTGTTTGTCTTAATTTCTTATTCTTTTCTCTGTTTTCCTTCTTTTCTTTTTTTTTGTTCTGATTTTTTTTTGTTTTGCTTGTTCTCTTTTTCTCATTTCTAAATTTCTTTCTTTTTCTTGTCTATCCCCCGTGCTTTTTTTTATTGTATTTGTATAGAGAAGTTCTTTGTTTTTGTTGTTCTCCGTGTTTTTTAATTTTATTTTTCGATAATCGTCCGGCTTTTCTTGTCATTCCTTTCTTGTAGTTTGAGATCTTGTTTGTCGGTTCTTCTTTTCTTTGCGGAGAAAGTCGAGTTAAGTAATTTGTATTTTTATTATTCTCGCGGGGGAAGGTGTTGTTGTCTTTTGCTGTGGTTCTTTTTGAGAGAATTGCTTGCTTGAAGTAGTTTGAGTTGCTTGGTGTGGGTTCCTTATTGGTGTTTTCGTGGATTTTTTTGAGTGTCTTTTCTGCTTGTTTTGTTTATTTTGGTTTCTGCTTCTCTGAGACTCCTTTGTTTTTATTGTCGTCTACTCGCTCTGATTTAAGCGGTAGTGAAAGAAGAAAGAACAGCAAGGAGGTGCTTTTAGTAGGAAAGCTCACTGTAAAGTCGACTGATAAAGCCCAGGATTAGGAACAGTGAGACTTAGTATTTAGAAAAACCAAAAAGTCTTGGGCAAAGAAAAGGGTCTTAGCATCGACAGGTGAGATGGGAACTTCAGACTGCGAACTTCTTTTCTCTCGGACTTCTTATCGGAAGATGGATTTGGACAGTGAGACTTAGTATTTAGAAAAACCAAAAGAGTCTTAAACAAAAAACATTCCTTTAGCGACATGTTTATTTGGAATTTCTGAGACTTTTGGTTAGTTAATTATATAGAAAGGCTTATTATTTGTAAAGGAAAAAATACTTGTTCGATTCTTCTGTCTCTTTTTTATTGTTCAAACTTCTTTCTGTTTTTCTATCCTCTCTTCTTTTCTTTCTTTTCTCAGATTTCTCTTATTCCATCATTTCCCCTTTTTTCTCTTTTTCTTTTTTCTCTCTTTCTTTTTTCTGTCTTCTTTCCTTTTAGACTTTTTTTTCCTCTCTAGTCTTTCCTTTTCTGCCTCTCTCTTTTCTGCTCAAAAATCCTTTTCTTCTCTTTTAGGAGGACTGAGGGTTCCTTCTCTTTATTCCCTATCTTTTGCTCGAATGCGGGAACTCTTTTTCTTTAACTCTTTTTCGGAAATTCTATTTTTCTCTTTCTTCTCGAATGCAAATCCTCTTTCTCTCTCTGCAACTCTTTCCTATCTACTCTATGATTCTTCTCTTTCTTCTGAGCCAATGTAGAGCTTGGAATTTCTTTTTTTTTTTTTCTGTTTTTTCTTTCCGATGTCTGCTCTTTCTTTCTCTTGTTTGTTTCTTCTTTTGATTGAAAGCATATATTTGGACTTGGCATCTCTCTTGGAAATACTATTTTTCTCTTTCCCTTCTCTTCCGAATTCTTCTTTCTCTGTCTTTCTTTTATCTTTCTTCTTGTTTTCTTTTCTTGCTTTCTATGTAAGTTCACCTATGACTTCTTTGACTAATTTCTGCTCCCGTCGCTCTACGCTTTTTGGTCTCTGAGATTTTTATGATTTTTTATTTTTTTGTCTTTCGTTTAAGGTATAACGCAAGGTGGGGGCTAGCTTCTTTTCACTTTGAAGTAGGATGCATTCTGGTTGTTCGCTTGGCTTTTTCTGTTTTCTCTTATTCTTTCGAAGTGACTTAGGCGATCTGCCTCTGTATTTGGAATTACTAATGAGTTTCCTATGTTTGACATAACCTTTGTTCTGTTTTTCTTGTTATTTTTATTGTGTTTTCTTTTTTTTTCTTTGTCTTCTACCTCCCTGGTTTTTTTGATTTCTGTAGTTTGCTTTCTATTCGCTTTCTTTCGTTTTCTTTTCGATTTTGGTGGATTGGATTTCTTTCGTTTACTTTTGTAATTATTATCTGGGAGCTCTTTTTTTATTTCTTTTCGACTTATTAATTCTATGGACTTTGGACTGACTTTTGTTTTACTTATTTAAATTACTTTGAACTAACTTAGAAATTTGAATAGCTTCCTTGCTCTCTTTCCTTATTACTAACACCTTTTTGATTTCTTTTTTTTTATTAGTTAGTGCCTGCCTTTTTCTCTATTTTCTAAATCTTTTGCTTTATACTTAATTATTAGTCTTAGTTAATAATAAACAACTCGAAACTCTCTGTATGTACTTGGTTTGAGTTAGTTAGTGACAATTCGACTTAGTAGAATTCGTTCATTTAGTTACTTTGTGGATCTCTTTTTCTTTTTGTAGTAGGATCTCCGCTTCACTACTATTACTACTTCTATTCTTAATTCACCTTAATAGTAGTTTCTCTTTCTACGAATCTCTAGAACTATCTAAGTAATTTTTTCGCTCGACCTCATTTGTCTTCCTTCTGTATACTTTCTAGATTTTGATTTCTGATTCGCGTTTTTATTTCGATTCCCATTCTCCTATCGTTTTCTTTTTCTGTCTTTCGCTCTTTGATCTCTATTTTTCCATTTACATCTTTTCTATTTTTCTTTTCTCCTCTTTCTGGTTTTTTTCTCTGTCTTTGTTTTTATTTTCTCTTTTCCTCTCTTATTCGTCTCTCTGTCTTTCTTTTCTTCTTTCCTTTCTTGTTCTTTTCTCTCTGTGTCTGACTTCTTTCTGCTCATCTTTTTTCTCTCTCTTCTTTCCTTTCTTATTTTCTATTTTTGTTTGTTTTGGTTCCAACTGGAATTTCCTAAATATATGTATGTTCTAAAAAACTTTTAATTGCTTGAAATGACTTCAAATATAAAATATTCATGGATAAATACTTTCATAGGTTTCTTTGTTATTTATTTAAATATGGACTATTTAGATTTTTTTACTGAAAGATACGTTTATTATTTTTATTTATTTCCATAAAATGTAAATTTTTTCCTGAATTATATACTTTCACTTTACTTAAATTAGTTACTTTTCTGCATTTCATTATATGATATATGAAATTCTATTATTTTTTTACTTTATTTTCGATTTCTTTTTTTTATGAATATGACTATTACTTCGTACCATTTCTTAGTACTTTATTCTATTTCACTTTTTGACTTCCTATTTCTTATTCTTTTTTTGTTCTTATTCGATCTCTGATTTTTCTTCTTGTTCTCTTTTTGCTCTTCTCTCTCCTTCTTCTTTGCTTGTTTTCTTTCTATTTATCTTTTCTATCCTTCTCTGTTTTCTCTGTATTTTCTTTTTCTTTTCTGTCTTTGTTTTTTCTTTCCCTTCTTTTTTGTTCTTTTCTCTCTTTTATTCGATTCTTCTCTATTCTTTTCTCTTTTGTTTTTTCTCTTTCTTGCTCTTTCTTCTTTGTTTTTCTCTCTTTCTGATTTTGAGCTCTCTTTCTCTAACTCTCTTCTTTCTCTGGTTCTCCTATTTATTCTCTTCTTTCTCTCCTCTGTCTCTTTCTGATTCTTGCTCTACTTGTTTTCTTATTCTTCTTTTTCGGACTTCTTTTCTTTCTTTTTCCTCTCTATTCTCTTCTTCTCTCGCCCCCTCCTTTCCTATTCCTTCTTTTTGTTCTCTCTTTTCTTGTTCTCTGTATAGGGTAATCTAACAAGAATCAGAGAAAGCAGAAAGAGAGAGAGGAGAAAAAGATTGTTAAAAATCAGAAAGAGACGAAAAGAAAGAAAAAGAACAAGAGAGAAAACCATAGAAAGACAAGAAAAAGAAAAGAACAACGAGCAAAAAAGAGAAGAAAGAATTCGAATGAATATAGTAAAAGAGCAAAAAAAAAGGAAAAATTTTTGAGTAGAAATGGAAATAAAATAATCAAATAAAGAGAAAAGAAAAATTTATATATATATAAATAATATAGAAAGTAGTTAAAAAAATACTAAAAATAAATAGATAAAGTATATAAAGTCAATTAATAAAATAATATAGAATAAAATATAGTCACTAAATGGAAATCCTCTTTTTTTTCTTTAATTCTTGTTGTCTTTTTTTCATCTTCTCTTTTTCCTCTTTCTTTTTTCTCGGATCTTGTTCTTCTCTTCTTGTTGTTCTGATTCTTCTTTTAGGAAATCCGGATTTTGGACTAATCTAGGCGAGTTCCCTTGCTACAAGGATTGTTGTTTGATTGTTCTGTACGCGACTTCTTGCTTTCTTTCTTCTGAGCTGTCTCCGTCTTCTTTTCTCTCTGTCTTCTTCTCTTTCTTTTTTATTCTTTTTTGTCTCAAATGTTTTGTTCTCTTATCTATTTTTCTGTCTTCTTTCTTCTCTCTGGCACTTTTTCTTGTTCTTCTTTTTTTCTGGATTTCTTTCTTTGTCTTTTCTCTTTCCTTTTCTTTGTTTTTTGCGTTCTTGTCTTTCTCTTCTCTCGGATCTTATCCTTTTTCTTCCTGTCTTCTTTCTTTTTTTCCTTGTCTTTTTTTCTCTGGCTGTCTTCTTTTCTTTTTGTTCTTCTTTTTCTCTGATTTTTCTTTCTGAGCTCTCTGTCTTTTCTTCTCTTTCTGGCTTTTTTATTCTTTCTCTGATTCTGCTTCTTGTTCTTCTTTTTTCTTTTGAGAACCCTTTTCTGACTCTTGTTCTCTGATTCTTTCTTTTCTCTCTCTGACTCAAAGATCTCGCATTTTGGGTCTTTGAAAGAAGGGAGAGGTTAATGCGAAAGGGCTCATCTTCCTTGAAATCCGCCTCGAAAAGGCTCTGCATCCAAAAAGAAAGGGGAAATGCAAGCTCGGGGAAGGGTCTAGGAAGAGGCATTGGATGTTCCGTATTCTGTACGTCCCTTGAAGTTCAAAAAGACAGAACAATAATAAAAAGAAGAAAAAAGAGAGAAGACAAAGAAAGAAGGAATTCAGAAAGAACAGAAGACTTCGTCAAAAAGAAAGAAACCGCAAAAAGAAGTCCAAAGAAGGGTCCCAGAGGAGAGAATCCTCCTATTGAAAGAGGACATCCTCCTGGCCCTGCCTCTTTCGTGCTCCTCGAAATCCTACTCACAAGGCCAACCATCCTCAAATCCTGCGAGAAATCCTCCTATTCATACTAAGATTCCCTGTTTCATGCTCCTCTAAATTCTCCCCGAAAGGCTAATGCTCCGCGTGAATGCGCTAGAGTCCGAGCTAATGCGAAGGTTTCATATTCCTTCTGCATTCGAAGGAAAGGGCGTGGTCCCGGAGCATTGGAGTTTGAAAGAATAGAGGAGTTCGAAAATGATAACTTGGTCAAAGAAAAAGGAAATGGCGGAAAGGAGTCAGTCAAAGAGTACTAAAAAAAGTAGATAGAAAAAAGCAGAAAGAAAAAGAAGAAATTCGAGATCGAAGAGAGATAGAAGAAAAAGAAAGTCCGAGTTTTCCACGGAAGCTGGATCCAATATTTGATCTTAGGTGCTTTATCCTCTGGAATCTTTTGGCTTGGGTACGACCGGACAACGACTGAGATAAATCTCTCTACATCTTCCATTTAACTAAAAAACCAGAAAAAGAACGAGATGACTTTCTACGTCTAACTACAACAAAACAAGCACGCGAAAAGAAAGGAACTCGCATTGTGAATGGGACCGAACTAAAGTTGGCAGGGAAATACAAAAGGAAGGTTCGCACTCACATTTCCTTTTCTTGGTATCCGTTTTCGACTCGAGTCTTCGACTAAATATCTGCCCTTCCCCCATTTATTCTTTGACTCGTTCTTGGAATGGAAATGAGAATTCAGATGGCAACAGCTTTGAATCTTTCGTCTCCGTTTTCAACTAATTATTTGCCCGGAACGTTCGCTTGGAAGCTCTCTCTCTTGCTTCTCCTCGAATTCTCTTGCCTTCACCTTCTCTTTTTTGACTTCTTATTTTCCGTCCTCGACTTCGTTCTCTTGCTTCTCAAGTTTTGGATTGCTTCCGCTATTCCCTGCTCCTAAACAAACAAAAGGAAAGATAAAAAAAATATAGAGAAATAGAGGGAAAAGCGGAGGAGAACAAGAAAAAAGCAGAGAAAAAGGAGTAAAGAAGAAGAAGTCTACGAGCAAAAGAAAAAACAAAGAAAACAATAAATAGAAAAGAAAGACGGAGAGGAAAGAGAGAAGGAAAAAAAAGAAGAAGAGACCGGGAGATCGAATGGAAAAAAAGAAGGGAGAGACAGAAGACAGAAAGGAGGCGTTCATCAGGAACGCAAGAAGGGAGGTCACGAAAGAATCAGAGAATTCCAAAGAGAAGGGGAGAGTTCGGAAACTCTAGAAAGCTGTAGGAGAGTTTTCAAAAGAAAGAAGAGAGGGACGAAAGAGTCTTAGACGGTGAAAATGCCGAAACTAATAAATTCACTGACGGAGGCGCTGATTGAAATGATGGAAGAAAGAGAGTCGCGGACAGAGACAATGAAGACAAGAATCGCAGACGAAGACAATGTAGGGAGATAGGAGAAAAAGCTAGTCAATGGTCAATAAAAGAGGCCCCGCAAGCGGGATAATACAGTCTCGGAATGGCAGAAAAAAGACTCACTATCGCGAAAGAACTAGTTTGTTTAATTATGGTAAAAGGCAAAAAATCTTCATTCTTCCTATTTTAATTTTTAGTAGTAACTTGGACGTGTTCTCTTTTATTTTTTTCGATGGAATGGAAAGCCTAGTCCCTTTCTAGTTCGCTCTTTTGTATTTTTGTTTTCTGTTCCCCGTGATCCCAGACACGGCTTCCTATAAGCACGGTTTGGAGAGCCCTCTACTCTAAGAAAGGATAGTTTTTATGTTGTGAATGCGACAACCTTCTCTTTTCTTTTTTTGATTTCTAATTCTTCTCCTTTTCTACCTCTCGCCCTGTGTCTTCATGTTGTTTAATTAATTAATTAAAAGTGTTACAACGTCTTCCTTGATCCACCTTTTTGAGATAGAACTTCTATCTCCAAACTACCTCCGAGAATCCTTATTCCTTCTGCTTTTTCCGGAGTCATTTATGTTTTGTTTTTATTTTTCTAGTAAAAATGAGAAGAAGAAGAAGATGCAAAAAAGAGTGCGTCATGTTCGAAAAAAAGATGTATGTGTTGGTTCGGCCAATGCTTTTACCGCATCTATAGGAAAACTCGACTTCAATCCAAATAAAAAAAAGCCAAGTACACTTTCGTCAGCCCTTCGGAGGGTTCTTCAAAAATCAACTATAGGCTCCCTTAAATGAAACGAATCGAATTAGAAATCCGTCTACCCCCTCTTCCCTTTCTATTTCTTGCTTACCTTACATTTATTGTATAACTAAGGTCCAAGCCCCTGCTTATCTATGGAAAATACTAAGGAAGAAATAGTGAGAAGAAGAAAAAGACGGATAAAAAGAAAGCAGAAAAGCAAAAACAGAAAAGTAAGAAAAGAAGAGAAATCAGTCTATCGAACAAAACAATAGAGAAGAGAACCTTGGGAAGTAGACAAAGAGTCCCCTCGGGGAAAGGCTTGAAATAAACAAAGAAAGACATATATAGTTATCAAATCGGGGAACAACTTCAATCGAGAGCTAGGATTTCCGGGAAAGTAGGAGATTCCAATGTTGTTAGGATCAAAAGTAAGTTGTTTTGGGACTCAACCTTATCCACAAGGATACCATAACATTCCTACCAAGCGATTAAGATGGTAAACATCATACAGAATCCGGAAAACTGAGTAGCAATAAATAAAGCTAGGTGGAGAACTCAACTCCAGTTAGAATCTAGGGAGATCCGTCTAGAGAAAAAATAGAAGATTTTTCTTTCAGTGTATCGAATCAGAAAGACAAAGATCCCCTAAAATACGAAAGAGAAAAAACCCAGGCTAGAACAAGCTAAGGTGCGCTTCCTTTCCTTCAGCAGGGCTACTCTTTGAATGCTTCCTCGATCGAATTAAAAATCCAATTAAAAGAGTGTAAGGAGCGGAACAATATCTCGAAATTGTTTATGAATTGCTTGCACATATACATAATAGTGATAGGAAGGTAGGATTTTTCCCTTTCGATTTCACTTACACAAAGAAAGATTACTGAACAGAAAAGTCGAAGCAAAAAAGTCATAAAATGATCATAGAAGTCGAAAGCTTTTCTCTAAGATAGATCGGATGAATCCCTCTTTCTTATTTCTTATCAATAGACGAATATTATAGAAGAATCGGGCTTTTCTTTAAAACGGACCGAATGGCATTTCAAAAGAGGTTCTTTCTCTCCTTGCTCTCTATTCCTATTCTCTTTCAAACTCTTTTCTTTTATTTATTCTCTTTCGACTTAAAGGTCTCGTTCTCAAAGAACCTTCTTTCTTTCTCGCCCGGATCCTCCTCTCTTCTTTTTGCCTCTTTCTTTCTTTTGGCACTTTCTGGCACTTGTTTTCTTTCTTCTCTTGTTTTCTTCTTTCTTGTTTTTCCTTCTTGTTCTTTGTTTTCTTTTTTTCAAGTCGGAGTGCGCATTTCACTAGGGGTCCAAAATACAAAAGGAGATTTCACTTCGGAAATGAAAACCAAAAAGAAGAAGTTGCCGTTTTCTATATGTACATAAGTATTAAATGTGATTTCTACCTGGAAATGACAACCAAAAATACGAAAGAGTCGTTTTATATATGTACAAAATGACCAATTCCAATTGACGCTTAGAAATCCAAACCAAAAACCAGAAGTCCACGTTTGCCGAGGTCCTAAAAGGACCAAATTCGATTTCTAAGTGGAAGGCAGAACTCTAAATCCGAAGTTGCTGTTTTCTTTTAGCCCAAAGTGAAAAATCAGAAAAAAGAGAAAAAGAGGAGGAGACGGGGAAAGGGAGAAGAAAAAGAGGAGAAAGAGAGAACAGAAAACGAGAGAAAACAGAAAACGAGAGAAAACAGAACAAAAGAAAGAATCAGACAGAAGAGAGATCAAGAAAGAAAACAAAAAGAAGAATGAAATAGATTATGTGTAATGTAATTATTTCCAAAATCTTATACAAATTAACCAATTACATTCAAATTCTAACATATTATGATATCCAATTATTAATTGAAAATAGATAGGATCTTCCAAAAAGCTATTTTCCTTTTTTGTATCGACCAATCTATTTTTAATCTACTAATCAAATTAATATATGTAATGAATTCGATTATTTCTTTCTTCTTTTCTCTGCTTTGTCTTTCTATTTCTACCCTATCTCTCTTTTTTTCTTCTTTTCTATTTCTGATCTCTCTTGCTTTTCCTTCTTATTCTTCCCCCTTTTCTTGTTTGTTCTCTTTGTTCTTCTTTCTGCTGTCTTCTCTTTCTTCGAAGGAATGAGACCAAGGAGACTTCTTACAGCATGTCATTCTTTCTTTTTTATCTGCTTCTCTTTCTTTTTTTTCTTCTTCTCTCTTTTTTCTTGTTGTTCTTTTGCTTTTTCTTTCTACCTTCTTTTCTGTGTCTTATTCTTATCGAATTGCAAATATGTGCTTGAAAAATCGACACAAAATCCTTTCGATTCAGAATCACAAGCAGGGTATGCTTTTCATTCGTTTTTGATATTTTTCCACACCAATTCTAAATAAACGTTTTCCAATCAACGAGAAGTCCTTTGTATGGGTAATCACAAGCTGGGCCTCTTTTTCTTTTGTTTTGAATAGTGGAAGTGTCTTCCTCGGGTTTTTTCACTTATCAGTATTTCAAATGCATGTAAATTTCTGTGAATGTGTAATCACAAGTGACTAGTTATTTTCCTTGGTTTTGGATATATGAATTGGTTTCTCTTTCTTTTTCATGCTTCCAATCTTCTGTAGATTTTCTTTCTATCCAATCGCACGTCGGGTCCTTTTTTTTTGTTTAGGGTATAGGAAGCTTTTTCCCTTGGTTTTTGGGGGCTCTTTCCTGCTTTATCTTCTCTCTTCTTTATTCGTCTCTTTTCTCTCTTTCTTTTGCTTTTCTTTTTTTTCCTCTGTTCTTTTTTCTTTCTCTTCTTGTCCTCTACTCTCTATCTCTTTCTTCCTTATTCTTTTTTTCTTCTCTTTCCTCTTTTCCGTGCCAATTCCAACTATTTGTTTGCAATCGATGAAAAGGACTCTTAATGTGTAATCCCAAACCGGGTCTGTTTTGTTGTATATGAAGTGGTTTCTGTTCCTATTGCAGCAAATGTCGGCTTTCAATTTCCTAAAATCTATGAATGCTGAATCATAAGGAATATCTATTTTTTCATTTATTTTGGGGTGTTTCTTCTGTCTGTTTTTTCTGTCTATTTCTTTCTGCCTTCTGCTTTTCGATTTCTTCCTTATTTTCATGAGTCATTTTTCGATCCAATTAGTCATGATTTATAGATACTTATTTATGACTCCAATTTCTAGATAATGATGATAAAACAATAATGAAACGCATTCTAGAAGAACCTAATATCTTTTCGAGAAATAGGACCAAAAAAGAAAAAGATCCCAGAAGTGACAAGATATATAATAAAAGAAAGAACTAGAAACCTCTGCACCCAGTCAGAAGCAAAAGAAGTTTCCCGTATCTTAGCTACAATAATATATACAAAGAGTGGATGCTGCATAGGAATCTTGAATTGTGAAAGATCTAGTTAGTTGAGGAATTTAGTTAGTAAAAGTAAGTAGATTATTAGTAATAGGGACCAAATATGATGCTTCATTTCTTAAAAAATGGATTAAATAAAGAACATACATAGGGGGAAAGGAACCAAAGTAATTGGAGCGGGAGTTGCTACTATTACATTAACTGAAGCCATCGCTTTAATGATGGCCTTCTTAATTTTATTTATATTTTAAGGCGAAGATGAAAGAAGTCCAAAACCAGATAGAAGAATTTCGACTCGTGCAAGTGTTCCCATTTTCGGGAGAAATTTCAAAAATAGGAATTCCCGTAACAATTGGAATGAATTCTCATAGTCACTACCGAGTGAATAACGAACGGAATTCGAACCGAACGCGGAGGAAGAAAATAAAAAGAAGAGAATGCTGAAAACATATAACAAACCAAGGATGCGAACTAGATAGAAGCGCAACGAATTATATAAGGAGGAATTCAAATAAGTCCTTTTATAAACCTTTTTGCTGCACCCAATCGAATAGAAATTTAAATACCATCAGGAATGCATTCGAAAACTCCAAAACAAAATTAAAAATAAAATACTTTCCAAACACTAAGGAAAAAGACGAAACATTAGAACAAAACTCGAACAACAAAGAACAAATAAAAAAGAAAGGAGGAATATATCGAATAAGGGAAGGTTGGACCCTGCGGTTTTAAACAGAAAGCAAAAAAGAAAACAAGAGACAGAGAGAGGAGAAGTGGAGAAAAAAGAACAAGAGAGCAAAAGAGAAAGCCCATTTTCCGTATCCAACTTGTTCCCCAATAGTAATACCCATTTTCGGTATAGAAATTTTTTCTCCTTATTCATAAAAATCTCTTTTTCGGATAATTTCTCTTTTCTAAATGACGAATTTCTTCCTAAATAATAGACTCTCATTTTCCTTTTTTCTCTTTCTTGGTTTTCTTTCTCTTCTCTTTTTCTTTGTTCTCTTTTTGATTCTTTTTTTTCTTGCTTTCTCTTTGTCTCTATGTTATCTTTTTCTTTTTGTTCTGATTTTTCTTTGTTTTCTTTTGACTTTTCTATTTTCTTTCCATCTTCTTTTCTCTTCTATTCTTTATTCTCTCTTTTCTGTCTCTCTTGTCTTTTGTTCTTTTCCTTGTTCTTTCCGATTCTTCTGTCTCCTCTTGTCTCTTTCTTCTTTTTGCGTCGCTGCCTCTTTCTTATTTTATTTTTTCTTTTGCTTTTCTTTGTTTTTTTGTTCGCTCTTTCTTTTTTCTGTCTCTGTCTACTCTCTTTTTTTTGGTAGTGTAGTTTTTTTTCTTCTTGTTTTCTCTTTCTTGTATTTTATTTATTCTTTCTGTTCTTTCTTATTCTCTTTCTTTCTTCTACTTATTCTCTTCCCTCTTATTACTTCTTTCTGTTTTTTCTCTGCCTTTCTTTGTTCTCTCTGATTCTTGTTCTTATTTCAGAAGAAAGAACTCTGATTTCACTAAAAATGCTTAATATAATACATTAGTTGCTCTATTTTTAATGCAAAACTAAACACATCTATGTTATTGTTTTCCTATTCTAATCACTTATGTTATCTTATTTTTTAATTCTTCATAAAGTGTTTTCTATTAATGTATTTTAATGAATTAGAAAATTCATTATATATATATACATTAATTAATTTCTGCAACTTATTTTCTTTTCTATTTATTAAGATATTCTTGAAGTTCACAGCACCTGACTAAATGAATTCCTAAATTTTCATCTAAAACCCTAAATTAAATCTGCGTAATCAAAAACTATTTCCTTTTCATCACATACAGCATTATTTTATCATTCTGATAGAAAAATTACATACTGTTTTTATGTCATTGTGCTATCCCTTTATTATTTATTATGGTATGTAAGTTATGTTTATTTCTTCTTTTTGTGTTCATCCACGTATTAATTATAAAGTCTTTACAGGATATCGTCCTATTTTTACAAGAAAGAATGCATTTTATAAAAACAATTGAATCCTCAATTAATAAACAAGGAATCTCTCTCTTATTATTGTTGATGCCTCTTAATATTTTTTAGACTTTGATTTTTCTTCTTGAGAATCCTGCACTTGGAATTTAAACATTCTATAATTTAAGGGAAAAAACAAAAATTGGGTCAATGCCTAACCCTAAGACTGACAGCAATATGGATAAGGTCGTGTTAGATTCAACTCATTCTTATTAAAAATTTATCTATTTACAAAAGCTTACTTAGCCAATATCTCGACTTATACTATATATCGTTTATATATTTTATTTCTTTTTTTATTTTCGCTTTTTCAAAGTAGTCCAACAAGGTGTATTCTATTTCTTCTATTTGTTTCCTTATTTATTATTATACTTGTAATGTTACTAAAAATTTATGCTTTCTTGAAACTATGTTGTTTTACTTATATAATTTTATATAAAAATTAATTAAAAACTTTAAACTACAAAAATATATTTGTTTATTTTTCTAATTGTTTATTTATTGTTTTAAAGATTTCTTTACTTCTTTTTCGCTCTATTATTCAAATAAGAAAAGTGTTTTGCGCTTCTACCTTTCCCGTATTATTTTGAAGTTATTGTATTCTGTCTAACTTTTTGTTTGTCAGGAACATCTATTCATACCAATATTTATATACCAATTAATATAAAATTAAGATATAGTTAAATTGATTTTTTGGTTTCTATTAATTTTTATTAAAAGTATTTATACTAAGATGAACTAAAATTGGACCTTTAACTTCGTTTAAATTAATTGGTTGCTACTTAATCATCTTATTTTTACTTTAAACTTTGCTCCCTGTTCCTGTGGATTCTATATATAGTATTTTTAAAATATGAATCTTTGTGTTCAAAAGCTTCGGCTTTTATGGGAATTTTCTTAAAAGCGAGTTTTCTCTTATCTCTATTTTTTCTTCTCTCTCTTTTTATTCTTTCTTGTTCTCTGACTGGACTGGTTCTTCTTTTTCTTTGTTTATTGTTCTCCTTTTTCTTATTCGTTCTATTTGGCAGTAATCTTTGTGTACTCAACTTGCTTCCTTTCTTCTTCTTTGTTTTTCTCTCCTTCTCGATTCTTCTCTTGTTAGAAGTTTTTTCTTTCTTTACTTGATTTCTTGCTTGTTTTTTTGTTTTCTTTATTTGTCTAGTGGATTCGTTGGTTGGTTTTTATTTTACCGTATCTTGCAATGGCTAAAGAATAGTATGGCAGTGGTTCTTCGTGTACGCGATTGGCTCATCCGCATAAATTTGTGCTTTATGTTTCTTTTCTGTACTTGTGCTTGATTCCTTATTTGTTTTTATTTGTAAGTAGACGGAACCTGTATGGGTTGGCTTCTCTTTCTGTACTGGATTCTTTCAAAGGAAGCAATCTGCCATTCATTTAGTAGTAACTGCCCACAGTCGTCCGAGCTTTCTATTTCTCTACAGGATCCCTCCTATTTGTAATTTGTATGAAGACTGGGTCAGGATTCTCCTGCCATCTTTCTATACGATATTCCCTCATCCTGTTTTTTGGACTCGCTTCCGTCAGCGGAAGCAATCGGTCCCTTATCTTTCTATACGGCATTCGTTGTATCTTTGTTTCGTCTTTTGTGGTTGTCTTGTTCTCTATTTCTTAGTCTTTCTGTTTGCTTTCTGTTTTATTCTGATTTGGACTTGGTTCTTTCTATACGCAATTCCAGATGACCTCATTTTTGTCTTTTTATAGGCAATTCTAGGATCGGTTTTTTTGCTTCTTATTTTAGACTTATATATATTGTTATATACATCATTAATGGATCTTTCGATTCTATACGCAATTCGTGGTTCGATCTTTATTTCTCGTCTAGTCTAGGAGGAATCTTCTTCTTCTATTTTCTCTTTTTGAGAATTGGCAGGAGAATAGACGACAACAATGAGAGCATATTAAAAATGTAAAAAAAGGAAAAGAAAACTAGAGAAAGAGAGAAAGGCAGAGTTTCTGGACGACAACAAAAAAATCACTACAAGAGAGTGGAGACTGCGAGGTCGCCGAAATAAGATAGAAAAATCTTGGAAGAAGAATTATAACAATCAAGAGAGGAACTTACAGGCTTAGTTGTAAAGTTATAAGGTTCTAAAAAAACGCTACGGATAGGTTGAAGTTGTAGACCGAGATCCCCGGATCGAAGGTTCTGGAAGATAGAGACCACTATACTAGGTCGAATGGTAAAAAGTAATAAGAGTTCCTGGACGACAATTAAAAAAGGAACAAGTATGAAGGAGAGAATAGACGACAACGAAATAGTTTTTCTTTTCTATCTTTTTGTCTTCTTTTTTCTATTTTATGGTTCTTTGTTTTCTCCTTTTATTTTCTTCTTTCCTTTTCTTCTTCTTTCTCTTGTTCTCTGTCTTTCTTCTTATTCTTGCTCTTTTCTTTAGTGTTATTGTTTTTCTCTCTTCTTTGTTTGATTTCTTTTTTTTATTGTTTTCTCTTTTGTTCTGATTCTCTATTTCTCTTATTTATCTTTCTTTTTCTTCTCTCTCTTTCCTCTTCAATCTCTTTATTTCTTTTTTGTTATCGTCTCTTCGTTTGTAGACGAAAAAAATCTTTTTGCGGAAAGAGAGCTGACAGATTAAGTGGAAGGAATTTCCTTTCTTCTTGTTCTTCCTATCTTTTTGTTCTGTTTTTGTTTCCTCTGTTTTTTGTTGGTTGTTTTGTTGTCGTCTCCTCTTTCTTTTGTTTGGATACAGCTAGATAGAGAGTGAGAAAGGAAGTGAGTGGACATCAAGTGGCGATGAAGTGGAAGGAATTCTCTTTGTTTTCTTGCGCACAAAGTCTAATTTGTTTTGGTATCTTCTCCGGCGCTTTGGTTGTCGTCTCTTCTCTCTTCTTTCAAATGTTCTTCTGATTCTTTCTTTTTCTTTTCTTCTTTCTGTTCTTTTTCTAACACTTGTTTTTCTTCTCTCTTTTTTATTTTTCCGTTCTTTGTCTTGTTCTTTTACTTTCCTCTCTCTCTTTCCCCCTGCTTTTTCTCTTGTTCTGATTCTTCTCGTTCTTCTTTCCTCTGTCTCTTGTTTTTCTTATTATTCTCTCTTTTTTCCGATTCTTGTTCTTATTCTTTGTTCTGTCTCCCTTGTGGGTTTCTTTGAATTATCAGGTTGAGGAATTGGCACATGATTGCGAGCCTGAGCAATTTTAGTTGTTCTAGTCTGAAGTAAGGGTTTTCTATCAGCCTGAGAAAATGATCCCGCAGGCTTAATCCATTTATTAATTTGAGTTAGACCATTAGTTGGATGACGATTTGCAACATTTTTCTTTCTCATTTCTTGCTCCATTATTCCATCAAAAATTTTAGCTGTGAGTCGTTGAGTTTCAGCCTGAGTAATATTTGCAACACGAGACTCAGATTGAATGTAAACATTCTACTTAGTCCATCCTTGTAATTTTTCATGCTCAGTTTGTTTTTCAGCATCAGAGTGTCCGTGGAGTCCAGAGTCTCTGGAGTCTCTTTTTGTATATGGAGTCCTCGATCCTTGTTGATGGCTTTATTGTCTAGATGAATAAGAACGCTGCTCTCTTCTTTGCCTTTTGGGTTTACCTCTAGCAGCTGCACCATCTTTAATCATTTCTATCTCTCTTCCTTTCTTCCCTTTTTTTGTATTCAACACTACATTGCTATACAAGATTGAAGAGATGCTGATTTTGTAAAGCAGTTTGCTTACTCTCTTGGATGCTTTCTCACAGGCGTTGACATGCTTCACTGCAATTTTGTAAGCAGTGGCGCTGCACTCTAAGCTTTCTTAGCGGGCTCCTGGATTTTGTTGGTACTGGCCTGAGCAAGAATATCACTCAATCTGTGCACACCTTCTTTGGAAAAGAACTTGTTGCTTAAATCCGTGAGTAGTTAGCTTTAATTTTAACATAAACCTCATTTACCAAGTTTACCCTAAGATGTTTTACTTTCGCTTGATGTCGTTTCTCCATCATTGAAATCAACTTGTCATAAGTCTTAATTTATTCCTCGTGGATCTGATTGCTTTGATTCTACAGAGCAAGCCCTCGTAAGTTGCGGGTCTTGTTGGATTGATGTATCAAAAGTTTCCCCATTTCATATGAAAAGATTTCGGCTTGTTGGACCGGGTTCAGATCCGTGGCACTGCAGTTTGCAATTGTAAACGAGCGGGGACCTCGATTTCATATTCCTTCAGCACGCCCTCCTCAATGTCAAAACCATTGTCTTCTTGTGGACTGAGCAACATTCTGCTATTTTGCCCAAAACTTTGGCTGCGAAATGGTTATCACGAGTAAAATCGGGTCCTCCTGCTTTTGAGTTGCTGGGCTGGAATGGAGCTGCATTAACAGACGTAGGCCAAAGCTTGAAGCGCTTGCCCAAAAGGGAGCACCAAACATCATGTGGCTAGAAGTAGGCACAATTCCGGGTACAAGATTTTTAGGTTTAAGTACCTGTAAAAAGGTTGAAATTCAGTTAAAGAGGGATAACTGTATAAGAAGTAGATAAATTCAGATTGATAGCTTAAAGTAAATTAAGTAGTTAATAAGAATTTAATTTCTTATTAACCTGAGTAGGTAGAGTTGTTGTTGCAAGCTGAAGGGTTATTTTTGACTAAGTGAGTAAATCAATCTGATTACCCTCAGGCTGACTCCCTTGAACTGTGCCTGTTGTATTTGGAGCTCACTTGGATCATTATCATCACTTAAATCCCCCTCGGATAAACTTTCATAATTAACCTCATCAAGAGCAAGTTTTTCTTCATCATCTTCCTTTGGCGACTCAGGAATATGGGAAGCATCTCCTCTAAGGAGCAGGTTATCAAGAAACTCGTCCTGCAAAAGAGATAAATACATATTAACATCCGGATTTATATAATTATATAAGGAATTTTAAGTTAGAAAGAAATTGTCAATAAGAAATTGATTCCTGATAAACCTTGTGGAGCTGTTCAGTTAACTGAGTAGCAACTGGGTGTTGAGCTGAGTCAACATGGTCAGTGCCAGCATCCAGCTTATATGCATTCCCCTCAGCGTGGGCGTCAATATCCACAGGCTCGGCCGGCTTTTCAGCCTGCGACTGTTCTTCCTCCACAGTAGGATCCGCTGAATTCCTGTGATCGGGTGGCTTTCCATTCGCAGTCTAATTTTCCTTTGGTAGCTGATCTTCCTCCTTAATCTCATCTTCGTTTTCATCATTGCCAGGATTATTCGTAGACAGATCTTCAGGCTTAAACCCTCTGGTTTCCAACTGAAAGAATTTGTATCCTCATTGTAAATAAAATATATTGGATTTGGATACTGGTGGTCATGTAGCAGATGTTCGTTCTCTAAATCTTCAGGATCTGCCATAGCATCTTGTATTCTGATCTGACCTGCAATAATCCAATCAATGTCAAAGTCATTACCGAAGAGACTTATTTTGTTATCTTTGGCAAAGCTTGTCTAGCATTCGCCTAAGGCTTTTTCAACATACTCGCTGCGGGATTTCTGATACAATGAAAACCCTGCATCCGCTGGATCTTTCTTTCTTTGATAAGACTTCTCGATTCCATGTCGCCCTGGCAATTGAAGCATGGACAAAACAATCTCCCGTTCTTCCTTGGTTCACAGTTTTCACACAACTTAGCGTCCTCTGGGTCTGGGCAGTACCGCTACATCAGGGCGATCCTAGTAACTCTCAACTTGACTAGATTTATGCAAGCTCGTCGTTTGTGTATTAGCCTTAGATTATAGAACCCTGGTTGTACTTATTGCAAGTATACACTAAGCAAGTCCTCCTTCACATGCAATCAGAACCGATCGCTTATATATTCTTTATACAAAACCAGGTATGAAATACTCTCAATGTTAAGCAAATGTAACATTAATGAGTAGCTGCTGCAAGATTTTGCAAACTTCCAAGTGCTGACCAGAATATGCATATTTGCATAGAGGAACTCATTCACAATTCATCCTCGTAGCAGTCCTTCTTGACAAAATGGATACCACTTTTTAAATTGCATCGTGGTTGCTGGACTGATTGGTTCAGCACCGGGAGTGGTGTCCGCTTTAGGTTGAGATGGCCCCGTTGCTATCTCATTCATCTGAAGTATTTGCTTTTGAACAGACTCCGGAACTTCTTTCTAGCTACATTTTTCTTATTCAGGGACTTTTATGTTAACCCTAGACTTCTCGGCCTCACCATATTGAGTCGCTTTTTCACTATTTTGCTCTAAGGTATAAACCAAAGCAGCATCACTTAGCCCAGATGGCGGCTCAACTAGGGTTTTCTCCCCTGTTGGTACTTCATCAGTTTTGGAATCAATCTGATATTTAATTTCTTCATTTTGATTTTATCTGTTATTGATGTCAGGTTGACTCAAGTCAAGATTTGACGATTAATAACCATTCCTACTTTATTAGTCCTAGAGAGGAATGAATCATCATTTGTTGAGGTGGGCTGGATTACAGATTGCATTATCTCTTGTGCAATTGCGGCGGCTAAGTTTATTTAGGGAATAATAGGGTTAGGAGGGGACCCGGCTGATAATATTGTATGTAGCAGGCCTAGGGTTCAGAAATGCTCTGGAGCTTGTAGATTTAAACTAAGGTCTGGTAGATAATCCAGCAGGAGAATATATTTTAAAAGGTGAAACTGGAAATGGAGACTCAGTTATAGCTGTTTTGGGAGAGCTAGCACCAAAAGACTTCTCGTAATGAGAAACTGTGCTCGAATCAAGCTGACTAGACTTGACCTGTCTAGCTTGCCTCGACCTCTGCGATATCTTCTTACTAAGCGGCCTCCTCAGAGCAGCATGCTCCAAGTGTGTAATGTCCTCTATGATTGGCTCTTTAGAGGATCCTTTAGCCCCCTTCGCGGAACTTTTATTTTCATCCTGAGTGCCTGCATCAACTAGTGTTCTAGTCTGCACTACATCTGCAGACGGGTTAGCAACTTCTTTTTGATGAACGGAACTTTGGTTTTCCGCTTCATCCTTCTTCTGCTCTTCAGTATGAGCAGTTGGTGGTGTCTGGGTTTCCTTTTTAGGCTGCTCACCAGTTGATGACTGAACAATCTCCAATTCAGCCTGAGGAGTGACAGCAGTTTCCATTAGATCACGATCTTTTTGATCCGTGAGGATAACTTCCTCCTCTTCATCAACTATTTTCCTCTTAGATTTTTTCTTTTTAGGAGTTCCAGCCCCTTGTCTTTAGAGCCACCATCTGCTTTTTTATCAGCCTTAGAAGCTTTCTGCTTTTCCGCTTGCGGCTTGGCAACCCACTTCTGCCAGACTGAGCGGTTGACCTCCGTTGCGTTCTTAATCGTTGTGAGAGGACCTCTCTTCATCTGAAAACGGTCCATCCATCTTGGCGCATGACTCAACGCGGGAACTTATTTTCTCAGCCCAGCACTTGGCCCACTCCATCCAACGGGCCTTTTGTCAATGGTGTTAATTAGGCTTTCCCGGACCTATTTTGTGTAGTCCGTCTCCGGATTTCTTTCTGAGATACTCAGCGTGAGATCCCATGTGTCCTTTATTATTTAATTTTTGCTACCTGTTTTGCTTCCAAACGTAGTCTATAAACAAGACGCAATGGCGTAGGCAGCCTGAATGATATGGCCCGTCTTGTCATTTGGATCAAACTTGAGAGTTTTCACTTGAGTCTCCTCATAGGTTCTTTAATGGCAGCCTAATTCAGATTTTTTCTGTAGGTAAAATGCTAACATTCTAGCATACTTGGTCCGCTCATCATCTCCCCTATCTACGTAATTAATGGGATCCACAAACCCAAAAATTTCTTTTAGCTGGGTCCTGATTAACATCTTAATATCTTCCATTCTAGACTTCTGCTTAGCAAACTTGGCGAAATTGAGGAAATTCATTACATACGGAGTTTTAAGGTTAGAAGTGATATACTTCCAAATTCCCAGCAATTTACAATTCTCCTTGAATGTGGTTAATCCTGTCTTGAATTCTTCCTTCATCTATCTTGCTATCCATCAATTCATTCCATACTACCACTCCTCTTTAAATCCGTGCATTTTCAACAAGATTTCCTCAAATTGGTTTAGATCCGTGGACCCTGTACCTAAGTCGTTATTGAGTTTAATGTTTTTGTATTTGATCTCCTAGAAGTCCTTCTCCGCCCATTTTTGTCCTTAGGATTTCCTCCACTACGAGACTTGTTAACATCGTAGGAACTTTTGGGACGACTATCCTCACTGTATAGGTAGACTTGGCAGCAGTGCTGGATGACGATGCCATTCTTTTCCTTTGCATTTCTAATCTATTCCTATGCTTTTTGGTAACATTTCTAGATAAAATGGAAAAATAGATTGCATTTTTTAAAGTTTACTTTAAGGGATATTCTTTTTTATGCTTTTTTCTCGGATTCTTTCTTCTCTTTCTCTGACTCCCTTGCTTTCTTGCTCTTTTCTTTGTTTTCTATTTCCTTTTTCTCTTATTATTTTCTATTTTTTCTCGGATTCTTTCTTTGATTCTGTTGCTTTATCTTCTAGTTTCTTTTTTCTCTTTTGCATCCTTATTTTTTATAATCTTTTCATCCTTTTTTAATTTTCTATTTGAGTAGTAAGTTTATTAATAAGTTTTCTTTTTCAATTAGGTGCTTATAGAATTATTAATAAAAAAAAGAATAAAACAATATAATAATAATAACTATAAGATGCAAGAAGAATTTTTTTTAATAGAAATTTTTAAAGTTTAGGAAGAAATAGAATTCTTTTATTTTGGGTGTATAGTCAGTAGAGCATCCTTTTATATACTTTTTCTTTGTTGCTCTTATTGATTATTTTTTTGTTTCAATTATTTTTATTTTTTGATACTTTGTGTTTGTTTTATATTGTAAAATCCTTGTTGTTTTGAGTAAATGTGAAATTATAGTAATCTTAGTGTCTTATGAGGTTTTTTTAATCTTATATCCTTTCTCATGTTACGATTTCTCTTTTTTGTAGTTTTGGATCCTGCGTTTCTTTGTATTTAAACACGAGCTATTTTGTATGGTTATTGTCTACGAGAAAAATCCCTTTTATAGTTGGGATTCTGTATCAAACCTTAGTTTATATAAACTTAATTATATAGTAGAATAAATGAGTAAAGTAAGCAAAAAGCTTTACTTATTGTTAAATGAATGGAAGTCCTCTTTCCACTTTTGGGCAGTGCCTCTGGAGTCTCTTTATTAATTAGACATAATTAAATAGGGTGGGGCCCACGGGTTTTTTATTTCTCGAGTGCTTTGTGTGTTATTTTTCCGATTATTTTGATTTATGTAATTACTTTTTTTATGATGAATGAGTTTCCTCTTTTTCTATTTTTAAGTTAAGAAATGAAGGTGTCGTTTATTTGGCTTTTGTTTGATAGAATATTTTTTTTCATTTTCTTTTGTTCTGGCGTATCCTACCTTTACTCTTGTTTTTTTATATTTTTTGTTCATTGCTTTTGGTTCAGACTTACAATTTCCTGAAGATGTATTTCCTTTTTTCGTAGGACTTCATAGGGTTTTGATTTAAAAGAGATTTAGAAAATTTTTATTTTATTGGCTAATGCACAGCCAAAAGCCACCCTTATGCGTAGTTCTGAAAGCCCTTCTTCTTCTTAGATTTTTGTTGTCGTCTTTTTTCTCGGGACTTCTTTGTTTTTGTCCATTCTTCTATATTTTTCCTTTTTTTACTTGTTTTCTTTTTAATTTTGTTGTTATTTATTTCTTCTAAAAGTTTGATTTCATTTCGATTAACTGTTTTTCGGCTTTTCGTTTCTAGGTTATTATGTATAGAAAAATACATTATTGTTGGTTTGGGGATTTCTATATCAAAACCTCTTTCTTATTTTGTTAGTTTTTTTTCTATTCGACTTCTCTCTTTTTTTTGTCTTCCTAAGCTTTTTTTTATTTATTTTTAAATAATATAGGTGTTCCTCTTTTTGGAAGTTTTCTTTGTTTTGTTGGAATATTAGTTGTATTGCGAATGAATCCTTTTATTTTTTTATATGTGTTTTGGAGAAGTATCTGGGTCGATGCTGAAATACATTAGCTAAGTCTGCTTAGGTCAATTCGGAAGTCTGTCGGATTCGTTCTTGGTTGTTTGCTGGGTTGTTTGTGATGGCCCTTTGGGTGTGACCTTTTTCCCTTTTTCTTTTTAAATTTAAGCCTATTTATTGTTTTTGTTGTTTACTTTATTATAAATACAAATCTTTGTTATGGCTTTTCCCTTTGTTTTGTTTCTTCCTGTACTGGTCTTTTCTTGCTTGTTTTTTAATTTCTGTCTGTTTATTCTTTTTCTTAGTTTTTTCTTTTATAGATTCAAGCTCTCTATTTTATAGTTTTTTTATTTTTTGTGTTTGTGTGAGATAGGGCTTGGAAGGGAAAGTGTGGACAAGTGAACAAATAGTCTTTTGTTAGGATCATTCTTTTCTATTCATTTGCTTCTATATCGACCAAAAAAAGTATTCTAATTTTGTAAGTCTAGGAGGGGTTCGGGTTATGCTACTTCACACAATTATAATGAAGTATTTTTTTCTTCATCTACCAATTGCACCCAAAACCCTCTATTTTGGATAAAATTTGTTCTGCTAGAAGTAGGGCCATTGGTAATCTATTAGGGTTTTCTATGATTGATCTTTGTTTGCCCTTCCTTTCTTTATTTAGCTTTTGTTTTCTTTTTCTATGATAGAATTCTGTCCCGTTTGTTGGCTTTTTCATATTCCCTACTATATCCATAATAATAGTAATTTGTCCACTTGTGTTTTCCATACTCACCAATTCATCTTAGAATGTGGCTCCCGCGTTTTATATATGTTCCTAAAAAGACCTTTTCATTAGTCAAATAAAAACCTTTCTCTTTCTACAATTCCTAGAATTCCCTGTAAGGTGGTGCTAGAATCTTTTTCCGGTCGCTTTCTCATGTCCATTATGCGTCTTTGTTTTTATTAGGATTTCATAGAAATAGAAAAGCAACTTTCAGCCGGGAATTCCTGGCAGTTACTTAAAGTTTTCTTATATTATATATAGTTTATAAGTGCTATATTGGGATTGCTTAGATAGATTTCCCTTATATATTTATATTCCCTAGGCTACTACCAGGAATATTACATTCTAATGAATCTTTTCCCTAGGTTTTCTTTTAGTTAACGGAGATTTATACGTTTTTTTTGAGCCCGGGTTTTATTTGTGCATTCGCTTCACTATTCTAAATCTTGTAATTTGACAGGTAATTTTGTCTTTTGAGAAGTATTTTGATTCTTTTAATTTGTTGTTTCTTGTGCTTGGGAAGTTTTTGGACTTTATTATTTTACTGTAATTTATTATCTTTTTATACTTAGATTCTAAATATTGTTAATTTGTAATGTATGTTAGAATAGTCTTTTTCTTTGTCTAAGCAACATAGTTTTTCCTAGTTTTTTCATCTGAATTATTGATAGTAATTTTCTAATCTTCTGTTCTCGCTTTTCTACTTGTTCTTTCCTTTTTCGCTTTCTTCTGTTTTCTCTCTATGATTATTCGTATTTCTTTATTTCATCTTTTTTTTTACCCTTTCTTCGCTTCTCTTCTGTTTTTTCTTTTTGCTTTTTTGTATTCTTTCAATTTTCTTTATCTTTTTCAATTCCTTTTTTGCTTGTTTCTATATTTTTCCTATTTAATTCCTTAGATTTTTCGTTTGATATGATATTTGTTTTTGATATGACCCAGTACAAGTTAGGAAGTTTTTTTTGTAAAAGAAATTAATTTCTGGTGGATCCGGAGTAATACGGCAAATTCTAAGCCATGGTTTTTGTTAAAAAAGATGTTTGGCTTTCAGTGTTGGTCAGTTAGTAAAATTTTTGTAAAAGTTTTCCTTAAATTACTTTGTTTTTTAAATTTTATTTGTTTTTGTATTTTAATTAAATTAAGAAAGACTCATTGGACGGCTTCTTTCTTTTGAATTCCGGATATTTTTTGGTAAAGTTCGTTTTCTTTGATGAGCTGTTTTCTTTTTCCAGTCCTCTATCTTTTGCGTCTTCTCTTCTCCATTTTATTTATTTATTTGTGCTTATTATGTAGATTCTAGTTGAATGGAAAATGGACTTAATTTTCCCTGATATAGAGAATTTTATAGATACTATGTTTTCTTTCGATCGTCTTTGTTTTCGTACTACTTTTATCGAGATTTTTGTAAATGATTTTCTTCTTTCTAATTTAGGAACAAATTTATTTGTATGATCTAGTTTAAGTCTATTATATATGTAATAATAATGTATGTACATAGGATCTTCTACTATAATACTGTTTTTTCTTTTTTTAATTCAAGCACTTTCCTCTGGATCTCCTTGTTTTTGTGTTTTCTTTCAGGTCTAGTGTATTTTTATCTTTTTTCTGGTCTTTGTTGATTTCTATATTGTTTTTCTTTGTAGACTCTTTTTCTTTTTATATTTTTTAGTACTTCAAACTTTATGAATATACTTTACGCTTTAATTTATAGTATATTTATATGTGTCCGGTCAATGCTTTTTTCGAGAAATTTGGTCTTTGTTCCTGTTTGACTAAGTTAAGTTTATTGTAGTTTCAAAATGGAATAATTCGTGTCGATATCGCAGAAGGAGTTAGGGCTTTTCTTTTTAGATATCCTATAAGGAGCATTTCCCTTGTGTTTTCTTTATCTCACGACTTTTTTCTTCATCTCTCTTTCTTTTTTCTTAATTCTTTCATGAATCTTTTTCTTTTGGTTTTTCTTTATTTGCTGTTCTTCTTTTGTGTCAAAACCTTCCACTCTTTGGGAATTCACACTATCTCCTCTCGAAGCTTTCTTTTAATTTTTTAAGAATATGCGAAGATCCGTGCCAACACTACCTCACAATTTCCCAGCCCTAAGCTTTATACCAAGAGGAAGATTCCGCATGGAGAATCATAACTCCCAAGCCAACCCAAATGGTCGATTAATCATAGTATACAGAAGGGATTCAGATTGCTGGCTTGAAATTCAGAGAGCTTGGGAGATATTCAATTTAGTAGGAATATTCTTTGCATAAGAACAAGAGAGGAATCAAAAGAACCGCAGAAAGAAAATAGGAGTAGAGGGTATAAAAAGAGTTTCGAAAAAAGGCAGAGAAAATAGAGAGAAATGGTGCTGCAAGAGCGATACTTAGAGCTCCGGTGCAAACAAAAGCATAAAGTACGAAAAAGTAGTAATAAAATTTCTTGAATAGACGAGGAAGGTTCCCTTCTTAGAAGGGATTACTAGGTTATCACCCTTTTTAACTTAAAATATTTCGAATAAAATCCTAGATAGGATCGGTTTTTTAACTAGAAGAATTTTTCGACGAATTAGTAACAAATAAAACAAGAGAGAATTCTATCTATCTTTTTTCCCATTCTATGAAATCAAATTCTTTACTCTATAGACTTTATTCAGACTGAACATCTAATGAGTAATTTAATTAGTTTTTAATAAATATGAAACAAAAAGTAAAATAATTTGCTTTATATTTTAATAAAAAATTAATGATTAATTTGGAATTAATATATATATTTATTTTTCTAATTGCTTCCAAAAGTAAGGAAATTTTTAATTTTTATGTATTTTTCAAATTTATTCTGTACCGTTTTGGTGGATTGTCTGGTTTTTGTCTTTGGTAAAAGATTCTTTTTTGAGGAAACGTGTACTCATTTGTTTTGTTAAGCTCTAGCTTTCGCTTTTATTAGATTCTTTGTCTCGCTTTTTCTCTTTGTGTTAATGAATAGAGATAGATCTGTCAGCCTTTTATGTGATTTTAACTTTCGAAAAATTCTATTATTAGGTTGATATAATGAACTTTTCCTTAGGTTGGCAGGGAATACACGAGGTAGGTAGGTATTTTCTTTGTTGTTCTTGGTCACTTTGGTTAGTTCCAAGGTTTCGCCTCGAATCTGTTACTTATAAGGCTGCGGAGTTTCTAAAGTTTTTCGTGCGTATAAATCTGCTCACGTCCCTTTTCATTGTTTTTCCTCTTCGACTCAATTTCTCTTCTTTTTTTCTACGCGTTCTCTCCTTTGTTTCCCCTATTCTTCCTCTTGTCTTTTTTACTTTCTTCTTTACTTTTTCCCTGCCATTCGCTCTCTTGTCCTCTTTTTTTATTCTTCTGCTTCTTCCCCAAAATTAGCTCTCTGTCAAGTGTTTTACCATGTCAAGAGGCTCCTTGCTTTGTGCTAAACAATTTTTTGTGATAAAGTAAATGCTCTTCTTTGAAAAGTAACAGCTCTTTCCCTAGCTGTTGCACTTATATTTATAAGGTCTGCTAGGAATTTTATTTTTTTTTTTCAAATCTCTCAAACTTTTCTGTGAACTCCAACTTTTCAAGTGACCTGAAAAAGGAGGTATTTCTACCAAATAGAAGAAATCTTAATGAACAATTATAGAAGAAGCTGCTTTATGAGAAGACAATAGTGTTAGTTTTGGTTTACAATAAGGGACTCTGCGCCCCTTCGTGACTCAAGAAGTTTCTCCTTGAAAATCCCAGAGACTTCTTTTTTCTTTGAAGCTGGGCTTTCTACTGTGTATGAGACTGCTCTCTTCCCAAATCTCTCCGAGAATCTCCCTTTTTTAATCTCTTTTAATTTAAGTAGAATATTTTATCTGTCAAGACTGTGCCAAGCAACTTCTTTCTGTACAGTTTTTTTCTTCCCATTTTTATCCATTAAGGAAAAGAAGCTTCAAAGACTTTAGGACACTTGGAGAATTAAGAAGAGTCGTTTGGCCAATGAATTTTTTTTTATAATCGGGAACTCAAGGCTCCACAGATCTGATTTTATTAGATAAAGTTCTTGTAGTGTTTGAATCAATAACTTTGTATTTTAGAAAACCTATGCTTTCTGTATCTGAACAACTAAGAATGCTTTCTTATTCAGAAAAAAAATCTTAAGTAAAGAATCTAGCTTTTTATTTTTTAATATCGTTTTTTTATTAATTTATTTAAATTTATTAGAAAGAATTATTATAAAATTTATTAATTATAAAATAAATATAAAAATTTTAATATAATGTATATAAATAGAATTATTATATAATATAAAATATATATAATTAATATGAAAAATGAAACAAGAATGCATGCACCCGCAAATGGAATATAATTCTTTTAGTTTAATAAGAAGTTAAATTAATAAGAGCCAAAGTTCTTTCGTTTATATAGAATGTATAGCTCGGTCGTGAGAGCATTATATTTCTAAGCTAAGTGTCGTACAATTTGCTTACTTATGCTTTATAGAAATGTTTTTGTTCCCCCCCCTTTTTAGTCTTTAGTAAGTTTTCCCTTTATCCTCTTTTTCTTTCTTTGTTTTTTCTCTTCTTTCTTTTGCTTGTAAACTCTTGTTTTCTCTGGCTTCTTTTTTCTTTTTATTCTTGCGATCTTTATCTTGTTTTATTTGTGAACAATATATTTTTGATCATTATTTTATTTTTTCTCTTTTATTTTTTATCATTCAAATCTCTTCTTTGTTTTTTTAATTCTTTTTGTTTTCCATTTCTTCTGTTCTTTGTTTTACAGCTTTCCTTTTTCTTTCTTCTTTGATTTGTTATATAATATGTATTTTGAAAAACTTACACTTTTGTTTCAAAAAGTGGGAAGATTGGATACAATTTTCTTTATCTTTTTTCTACCTCCTGTTTGTGATGCTTAATTTTTAAGTCTCTAGTGGTGAGCTCGAAAATAAGATGCTTTCTTTCATTTTTGAAGTTCTGGGCTTCTCTTTGACAGCTCTTGTTCTTTTTTAGCAGTGTTTTTCATTCTTGTTTTTTTCTTTTTTGAAGTCTTTTGGTCTATTAGTGCACCTTTTCTCTTTCTTGTCTTTATCTCTTCTCAGAACTTTTTCTCTTCTCGTTCCTTCTTTTTTCTCTGCTTTTTCATCTACGTTTTTGTTTCCTTCTTTACAATGATTTCCGTTCTTTCTTCTAACTTCTTTCTCTTCTCTGGGAGCTTTTAGGATCCCTTTGCCCCGTGTTATCGTTGAACAGTTTTCTTCTACAAATGTGCCAAAAACATTTTTCTACAAGGAACTTCCCTTTTCCATGAATATGCTAACAAGCGTCTCTCTATCCAAAAATCTGAGTAAACATAAAGTAATGAAGAATTAATTTTACGGACGGAAATGAAGTGTTTGTGCGATAAAGAGTTTTCTTATTGATAATTATGCTCCTACTGACGTATGTATTTGGCAGTTTTGCGGAGTTTTGGGAAGTTAAGATATAAAATATTTAAGATTTCAAAGTGAATTTGATTCGTATGAAATATTTCTTAGATATGTGGATAGGCTTGGTCCAAGAAATTTTTGAAGTGTTCTATATATGAATATGAACGATATATTTTGGTATATTTATAATCTATTTCTAAAGTATTTTACAGATAAATTGAGGTTTTTGGAATAAAAAGTTTCTTGTGGTTGGAAAGTTTGATGATTCTATAAGACTTTTGGGAATATTTAGTTGAATATGAAATAGGATCTCTATTTATTATATAAAATCATAGCACATAATGGAGCTTGCAATTTGATATGAAATTGAAAGAATTGATGAAGCAAGGGCATTCTTTACTTTTACTTGAATAAGAAGACAGGAAATTCTTTCTTTATGTTCTTTATGGGGTATCCAGTTCAGTCGGTAGAGCTTGGGGGTTTTCGTCGGTTGGTCGAAGGTTCAAATTAATTCTTTTAATGTAAGATTATTGAAAGACCCTGGCTTAGTTTTCCCTTTGTACTGCAAAGTATCCTTCTCCGTCCTATTCTTGTCACACAGAAGTTGTAGGTTTTTTGTATTTCCTATTTATTTTATATTTGGAAAATGGAGTTTAGTATGAATTATATAAATCCGCACGTTTTGATTTAATCCATTTTATATTCATATATATATAAACAAATATAGGATAAGTTTTTAAAATTAACTATGCTTACTTAAACAAATTCTTACCTTCATAATTCTGGGAAATATGTTCCAATTTTTATGTCAAATTCTTCTTAGTTAAAGCACAAGGATTTCTTTCGCTCGCATACTCGGAGAGTTTCAGCATTTCCTAAAGTAGAGCGGAGACTCCGGCCCATTAGGTATTTCCCAGGTCTTCCCAAAGTATTTCTTAGTAATGTGATTTATTTTTCTATTACTTTGCTGTAGCTCATATTCTACTTTTGCTCTCTGTTATCTTTTACCAGTCCTACTTGCTGTTTATTTTTATCTTGTTCTTTTTTATTTATGGTTTTGTTTCTTTATCTTTTCCAGATTTCTCTTATTTATTCTTGTTTTTGATTCTTTTGATTAATGCTTGTTTCTGGTCCGGTCAATGCTAGTATGAATGTTAGATTTTTCGTATAAATCGAGTCATAAATCTTTGGAATCTATTAATTAAATAAAAAAGAATGCTGTGCTTCCGGTTGGATAGTTTAAAAGTTTTTCTTCAATTCTTTTTATATTTTATTTATTATTTTATCTTTATATGAATGCTTGATATAAGGCACCTTTCTTTTAGAAAATTTTGGATTTATTTTTGTGGGTTTCCGTGTGTAGGGTTTCTTTGATTATATTCTTACAATATTTATTTTTTAGTAGAATTTTCTCGATTTCTTGTTAAATTTCTTGTTAAATCGAAAAGAGACTTACTTTTTTTAGTTTGTTTATTTTATGGGAAAAGAATTCTCGTGGTTGTTCCTTTCTTTTTATTTAATTTTTATATATTTATATAATTTATTGTATGTATAAAAATTATCCATTTTTCTATCTATATCATAGATTGGATAAAATTTTTTCTGCTTTTAAATTTAATATCTTTATAATCTAGTATACTGGAGATTTGTTTTTTCTAAATTAGGTAAATGTAATTCTTTCGTTTAGCTTATTAAACAATATAAATAAGAATGAAAAACAAGATGTAATTCGTTACTTTTTAGAAGAAATGTATTTCTTGTTTTGGTATATTTTTTCATTAGAGTACTCCACTTTAAAACTTGGGATTTCTAGTTCAAATTCTTTTTTATTATAAGAGCTGTGGTTTTCCTCTTCTTTTTAAATTTAAAGACGGATATTTCATTTTACTATTCTTGGAACATGAAACAAATGTTCTCTCACTTTGGGAGTTGACCGAATTGTCGGTTTAGTTCTATATTTCCGTGTAATGTCTATTTAAGTACTTGTAGATAAAATGAACAAATTTGTCTCTATCTTCGTTCATTCTGCATTAATCATATTTTAACATGAGGACCCGTGTTTCTATTCAATATTCTTAAAGAGACTCCTGCACAGGAGCTTTTGCTCGGAATTTAGCTAAGGCAACATTGGCCCCTTATTTCCTTAAAACTTAAAAACTCTACTAGCTAAACCGTCCCGTAACTAATTAAACCAAAGGAAACTGTCTTCCATCAGTTTTTTTGCCCAACTTATTATTATTATTTCAATAATACTAAAATATTATTATAATACTATAAACTTTAATAAAACAACGCAAACAACCTGTTCTTTTCTATACAAAAGCTTTTGGCTTATTTTCGAACAAATCCGAAAGACAGAAATACCGGGGTCAATTTGGAAAAGAAATTTCGTAGTTACTGTATGCGTGTATGGTCTAAAATACTAAAACAAGGGACTTTTGAGAAAAAATCTTGTTCTGTTCGCTAAAACTAAATTTTCTAAAGTACTTATTTTTTTTATCGAAAGCTTTTGTCTTATTTTACAAAGTGTTGAATTAGCTTTAAATTTGGGGGAAAGATAAGGGAGAGTTTTTTGTTTTATTCTTTTTTTGCTGCTTTTTTTTTTTTTTTAATGAATTCTTTCTCGTTTTTCGATTCTTCCTTCTTTTTCTTTTCTCTTTATCGTTTTACTATTTGCAATGTATTTTTTGTTAGAAGCATATTTTTTGGTGTATTTTGTGCTTTAGGCTGCTTGACCTTTCAGTGTCTTTAATTTGAACGAACATAGTAATTCATTTATTTTAGGTATAGTATTCAAAGCTCTCTTATTTTTAATAAAATTTTAAGTGCATTTTTTTCATTATTTGCTTTTGTATATTGATCTAACTACGATTACTATAAATATAGTATTTCCAATTACTTCTATAATTAAATTTTTGTATTGACTATTTTTATATTTACATTTGTTTACATATTTATATTAGTTTAAATAATTTAATATAAATAACTTATAATTATGCAGTGCCGCATAAGCTTATTCCGTTCTCTTTTCTTTTCAAAAATATTTTTATTCTTTTTTCGTTTTTTTTAGATTTGTTTTCTGTCAGCATCCGTTTTTTATTTGGAGGTTCTAGTTCTTTTTCTTTTCTAATATTCCTATTCCCGAGCTTAATTATTCGAGATTCTATTCTGTCCCACGACCTTAGTTTCCCTATATAATATTTTATTTATTCACCTGTCAAAAGGCAGTTTTGTTTTTGGAGCGACAACTTTTCTTCTATCTGAAAGGAGGGTTTGGTGTCTTTTTTATTGCTGCAGATTTAAAGCATTTTTATATGATCCTTCTTTTTCTTCTAAGTGTTTGCGTTGCTTTTTTCCAAATCTATTCTCGTAAAAGTGTTTTCTGTTTAAATAGAAATGGTATTTCTCCTATTCGATGCATTTATGGTTTTTGTTTGTTGTCTCTGTTTATCGTGATTTTTCGAATGTCTCTCTTCTTCTTTGTTTCTTTTCTCGTTCACAATTCTGGTATTTATTCAGGATTTGTTTAAGGAACATTTGTCATTCCTTTTTTAATTCTTTGGCACGGGAAGGGCCCCATTGTGTGTCCAATATCGTTTCATTTAGGAATTTCATAAAGCTCCTTAAAGCGTTTTGGAAAATGATATAATTTTTCTAAGGTCTCTATTCTAGAGTTTTTCCTATCGGGTCGGGTGTTTTTATTTGGTACAGCAGTGTGCAGGTGCTGGCAGTAAGGTTTTTAGGAAATTGTTTCATTATCTTTATGTTAGCTGGATCTCTTTTTTCTCAATGTTTGCTATTTCTCTTTCTACAGCTTCTCTTTCTGCTGTTTGCTTTTGCTTAGCGGTTAAAGAATTATTTTTTAAGGTTAGTTTTATTTATAGGGCCTCCGCTTCTTTCCAACGATAATAAGGAGTAGGCTCGTCGTCGACGCGCCCATTTTGGAATTTTTTGTTTATTTGATTTCAGACTACTCCTAGTATAATACTATAATTTTTAATTTTACATTCTATTTTTTGATATTATTTCTTAAAAAATAGAAAGTTTTCCATTTAGAATGTTTTTTTTTACTAAGTTAGTTGTTAACAAGAAGATAGCTAAAATATAAAGTGAAACTATATTTGTATTTATTTTGCAATTTCCTGTTTCTTTGAAAACTAAATAAATCTCCGAGACTTTTTTAAATAATTATGTACAACAAGGGTTTACATTCGTAGTATTGATAATATTATAATAGTGGGCCCGGTTCAGTATTTCCTCCAATATCAAATTTAAGGAGCATTCGCTTTGAAATTTTCTTGGACAATTAGAGAAGGCTTTTTATTCTCTTTCTTTTTTTTTTGTTTTTTCTTTTGCTGACTTCTTCCCTTTTTCTTTATAATAAGTACTCCATTTTTTTGTTGTGTCTTTAGTTCTAGTACGTTTGTTTTTTTTCCATTAAGTTAAGATATTCCGCTTCTTCTATTTAATTCTGTATTCTGATTTTTCTACTTTTTCTTTATTCTCAAATCTATTTTCTTTTATTGTTTTTTTTACTTCTATATTTTACTTCTATATTGTAGCAAATGTCCAAGTGCTTGTTGTTTTGAGCTCACTTTTAGTGATTATATGAATCTCTTATTTGTGCAAAGTTTTTTCTTTCTCCATTTTTGTGCAACAATAATGGTTTAAGTATTATCTTATAAGTTTTAGAATAGGAAGGAGTTTTCTAGTTGATATACTTGATTTATGAACAATCAGTCTAGTTATTTTCATTATGTTTTTTCTATTAATTAATTTTAATTTAAGAATGAAAAAATAAAGGTAAGAATAATTAAATAATAAAAAGTAGGTATAATTAGCCATTGCAGACTTGGGAGTGTTAAGTGTGATAGGTGGGGTTTTCTTTAATTCACGAAGTACTAGGTTTTGTTTTCGAACTATAAAGACGTGTGCTACGCTATTCTATTCCAATAAAATTGTTCTGTCGATTCGGTATGAATATTTTATTTAGAACGACTGCTGTCACGCAGCTTCTTGTTGCAACTAATAACAACAAGAGTTTTTTACATTATTTCCTAGTCATGTTTTTTTAATCTTATAGATTAGGTCATTGCGAATGGGTTCTAGTAGTGGGAAAGTTTCTTTGTGTTGTTCTCAGTTTTTTTGATTCTTGAAAACTATTTTTGCTTTATTTTTATTCTATATTTTTCTTTTTCTCTTCCTTATTTGTTGTTTTTACTCTTTCTCTTGTTTTTTAAGTTTTCTCTGTCTGATGTTCGTTTTTTTTACTTTTTTCTTTATGTTATATTGTTTTTCATTTATTTAGATTAGGAACAAGGAGAGCCTTCTACTTTTTGTTGGAACTGATAAACACCTCAAAGAATAAAAACGATCTCGTATTTGGAAATATGAAGGTCTTCGTGCTGATAGGGTAGGCTTTGCTTTGTGAAAGTTTTTGAGACCATGCCACAGCTTCTTCTTATTCTTCTACCTCGTATACTATACTAATACATAGTTATACTACGTATTCTTGTTTCATTTTAATAAATTTAGTTATATATAACTAGAATTTTTTCCTTTTCCTTAGTTTTATAAATAAATAGGTTGGGATCGAAATACACAGGTGAATCTACTACGGAGGGTTTAAATTTTATCTTACTGCCTACAGCAAATTCTTGGTAGACAGGACCGGGGATAGTAGAATTTTCCTTTTCGACATTCCTAATGTACCTTCTTTGTTCTTTACCTAGCAACTTTTACTTCTTTTTCTCTTAAACCGCTTTTATTATTGCAGATAGATTTTTTTCTATTCTGCTCTCCTCTTTTTTCTTTTTCCGAACTTTTGCGAAATTCTTTCAACCTCATGAATTGGTTATGGGACTCTTGCTATAGTAGTCAAAGTCTCTTGAGTGCACGAAGTTATCTATATTGTATTATTATTATAGGTTGATAAGGCTCTCTCTATATTTTAAGCAATCCTTATTTTAGCAACATTTGGAATACAAATAACTAATAAAAAAAGAGATAGAAGTTTTCGCGACCGGGGGACGGCTACTTTTCATGCAGACTTCGTTGTAGGGTAGTGTCCCGGGAAGATTTTCTTTTTTTCTATTAAAATTCTGAGGTGTAGTATACTCCAAATTTCCCATGCATTTCTACTAACGGATTTTTTTGTTCTTTATTTGTCTTTTTTTAATCTTGTTTTCTTTCTTTTTCTGTTTTCCACTTTTTCTTTTTCTACTTTCAAATAAGGCACCCTTTCTTTTGCGCAACGCACTTGTAACTCAAATACCTTATCACCACAACCTATAAGTTAATTCCCAACAATGTGAATCTGTGTATTTTTTTAAAGTCAACGGTTCTGGAGAGCCTTCCCTCTCCAGCAGAAAAGTATATATATCACATTTAACTATATTATTTAACTTCATTACTAAACTACATTCATTTATGAGTCATATGTATGGAACAGAGTCTTTTTCTTGTTACTTATTTTATATTTGTTTCTTTACTTTTTCCTTAGCTTCTTTATTTTTCTTGGATAGGTTGTGTCTTAAATCAAAGCTATGCATGAAGTTTTTACTATATGTTCCTTTATCTAAAAGGGTTTTTTCATGTTTGTTACAACGTTTATATTTGTATGCGCAAAATATATGGGAGAGTTTGATCACAAAAGGATTATACCTTAATGCTAGGGAATTTTACTCTTTTTAGTTTTTTAATATTTTGCGAAGTTTTTTAACTAGGTAAAAATTTATACATCATTAAAGCCCTTTTAGATTTAATAATAATAATTTATTACAAATAAGATCAATTTGTTTCCATTAGCTGGAAAAATCTTAGGTGCATTTTAAATTTATAAATTAATTACTTTATTAAAATAAAAGATATTTTCTTTAGTTCTTTTGCATAGAATTTTGTATGTTTTTCTATCAGGATTTTAGACTTTCTTATCATTTAAATAAAGCAGAGTGGTCTTTTTAATTTTATTTCTAACATTTATCTTATCTTCAAGAAGGCTCTTTTTTTTTTAGATTAATATTCAATGCTGTATTTTACTTTTTAAGAATAAATATTCATTTTAAACCACTGCGAAGGTTATTATTATTGTTATTATTTTTAATTATGGATTGAATTAAAAGCCAGAGTTTAATTTTCCAAAAGAGATATTTCAAAAAAATCCTAATTGTCCAAATTATTTTTGTTTTTTAATTATTTATTGTATAAATATTTTCAATAATATATTTTCATATCCATATATAACAGGATTTTGTTTCAACAGATTAAAATTATAAAACTGTTGTTTCCTTTTACCCCTCAGTATAAGTGAGAGGCTAAAAAATATTATTTATACATTCATAAAAATTATGCGAAAAAAGAGATTGCATAGAAAACACTCAACAAAAATTATCTTATTACTTAATATTTTGAAAAACAATTTTTCCTTAAAATTTATAGTAAAATTTAAAAGTAGATAAAAGCGACTATTAATACACGACAACAACATATAAAATATCTCCTTGAATTGGCAAGAAAGAGGCAAAGAATTTCAATTCATAAAGATAAAGAAAAAATTAACATTTCTTTCTTTTCTCTTTTTATTTTATAATATTTATTTTGTGCTCCTCTTTTTCCAATTTAAGGTTAGGTTGGCTTAGAAAAGAGTTAAAGAGTCTACCACCTTTTCGTTTGCGAGTTTTTTGGAGTTATTATTAATAAGTAGATGCAAAAAAAAGTTTCTCTTTTTCAGAGTTGACCCACGTTCTTTCAAATCTTTTTCCTTTATTGACTTAGATTTAGTATTAGTATATTTATTACTATTTTTTTAGGTTTTTCTTTTTTTTCGCTTCTCCATTTCTTTGCTTTGTATTATTTTAATTAATAAAATATTAATAATTCTATTAAAAAATTATACATTAATTATTTTTACTTTTTTATTTGAGTAATATCAAATGACTAAAATTTTTAACTAGACAACTTTTTGTTTTTAAACAACTAATATAAACCCCTTGGGGGGGGAGGGGTAGTTCACTGCAAAACTGCAGTGAATTCCGTCTCACAAGGAGAGACCTTTCTTATGTAAAATTTAAATACATTATCAAAAATATTCTAGTAATTATAGTTTAGTAGATCATCTATATATGACTACAGGGTTTTATTTAATTATTATTGATTTTTTGTTATTTATTTTTTTATAATGACAAATAAACTCACTAATATTATGTTTTATAATAAACATCATATATAATCCACGTTTAAAGTTAAGATACATAAATTATAGTATCATTTGAGTGTTTAGCAAAATCATGAGTGTAAAATACTCAACCCTTATAATTTTACTTAAATTTGTGATAGAAAGTTTTGTGACATTTTTGCCCTCAGTTTTAAATTCATTTACATCACTGGGGCGCTAAGTTACCTGGGCCCTTCATCCTGGCCGTCGATCCTGCAAATAAGCAAAGGCTGAGAGGTGCTAAGTTTTTAAGTAATTAGGCCACGTTGTCATAATTGGAACCTCCACAAACTTAATGACATTCTTAAGTACGCTCAATAAACAATAAGAGTGTTAATTAGTCACTTAAAATATTTGAGTATGTGTTCATTGCCGCAAATTTATTGCTAGTTGAAAATGCCCTAGAGTAAAAGTAAAATCACTAATGCAGTAAGATCAGTAAAAATGATTTGATTAGACGTTAGGACTTATATTTTCACACACGCTGAATGTATGCGGATACTTCGAAACAGTCTGCTTCTGAACCAAGGTTGTCCTCCTCTTTGAAAACTTTCCCCTCTTGGTCTAAGTCTTCTTGGCATCAAGGTTGCATGTTTCAGGCTGAGAGCATCTTTCCTCTTCAGCCTTGCCCTCCAAAACTTGATTCTTCCCTTTCTCACTCTTGAGTTTCTCCGGCGGAAACTCCTCCAAAAATAGGAAAATTCAATATTCTCTTATAGATTGTCAAGCCCATATCAGCTCAATAAAGCTTGTCTTAGGTAAAGGCTTGGTCAGAATATCTGCAATCTGATAAGGTGTGGGAGTGAAAAAGATTAGTATAACCTTTTTCTCAACAGGATCTCTGATGAAGTGATGTCTAATATATGTGCTTAGTTCTAGAGTGAAACATAGTATTTTCGGTCAAAGCAATTGCACTCTTATTATAAATAAATTATAAATAAACATGTTTGTCTCCCTTTGGATCAGTCCCTAGTCTGCAAGTTGTTGCTGCATCCAAAATATCTGTGCACATAAAAATCCAGCTGGTATGTACTCAGCCTCTGTCGAGGATTGAGTAACACTTGGCTGTTTCTTGGAATACCGAGACACAAGACAATCACCAAGGAATGTTGGTGTTCCTGAAGTGCTTTTCCTTGTTGGCGTATCACCTGCAAAATCTGCATAAGAGAAACCTCGTAATTTTAAATCGTCACCCCTTGGATACTACAGCCCCACATATAGTGTTGATTTTACATATTTTAATATATGCGGGGCAGCCTGATAATGGCTCCTCATCGGAGTAACCAGATAACGTGCGCATAAGTCAACAGCAAACTGAATATCTGGTATACTTGCAGTAATATAAAGCAAAAAACCAACCAGCTTACGATACTTGCTCTCATAGATTCTTTCATCATTAGTAGCATAACAACCCATTCTCAGACCAGCCGGTAAAGGAAGTTGAACTTCCTTATGGTGACCTTCCAGGTTGCACTTCTTTACCATATCTTTTGCATACTTGGCCTGATTAATGAAAATACCGTTCTTGAACTGTTTGACGAAATATGTCAGCTCACCCATCATGCTCGTTTTAAATTTACTAGTTATCAGACCAGCAAATTTTTTACATAGTAATGTATCCTACCCAAAATGATGTCATCAACATATACTTGTGCTAAGAGTAGCTTGCCATAAACTCCAATGATGAATAAGATTCTGTCCAACACACCCTTGAAACCATTAGTCACAAGAAACTGGGGTAAGGTATCATACCAAGCTCTAGGAGCTTGCTTCAGTCCATACCATAGAGAGTCCTTTTCGGCCTGTAAACCCCACCCGGATGGAAAGAGTGAACAAAGCCTGGAGGCTGCTCAATATAGACTTATCCAGACAAGGCACCGTTTAAGAATGCACTTTTGACATCCATCTGAAACACCCTGTTGAAAGCAGGAAATGCAATAAACAACCGAATTGCTTCCAGCCTGGTTACTGGGGCGTAGGACTCGTAGAAATCGATGCCTTCAGTCTGAGAGTATTCTTCTGCGACCAGTCTGGTCTTGTTTCTGCATACAGCACCGCGTTCATCCATGTTCATCCATCTTGTTCTTGAACACCCACTTGGTTTCAATTACGTGGCCACCCCTTAGGTCGATTCACCAATTCCTACATTTCGTTCCTCTAGAACTGATCCAACTCTTCTTGCATAGCAAGGATCCAGTCCTCAATCTCAACAGCTTCCTCAATCTTTTTTGGCTCAACTTGAGACACCAAACAAGAAAATGGAACTTCTTTACAAGTTTCTCGCCTAGTTGCAGTTGGTCTCACTGGATTGCCATTCACTGCATGATATGGATGATTTCGTATCCAATAGTGCGCTGGCTCTTTCCTCGCGGGTTGGCCACTTGGTGCTGTAAAATCATGAGTTTGTGATTGAGGGAGTACGTCATCGAAAAAACTCGTCTTATTATCATTTTTTTCATTGTTGGTCTAAACATTATCTTGTGGTTCAGCTTGTGAGGATATCTATGCATGATCGGCCCAAGTGGTTGCCTCCGGCCTTATCACTGGAGGCTGGGTGGATATAGCATTATCATGTGTTTCCCACAACTCTTGTACAAATACGGAGTCATCATAAATTAATAGATATTATTGCATTCTTTATTCCAATTCTTGTTCAGTGTGTTCTTTGAAATAAGCTTGAGTTTCACTGAATTTCACATGCACTTCTTCCAACTTCCAGGTTCTTTTATTGAGAACCTTAAAGGTTTTGCTTGTGGCAGAATATCCAATAAAAAGGGCCTCTTCGGCCTTTGCTTGGAAAATACTAAGCTGCTCCTTTTCTTTGTTGCTGACAAAATACAAGCACCCAAAGATGTAAAGATGGCTCACATTGGGCTTCCTTCCTTGGCAAAGCTCTTCTGGTGTTTTCTTTCTAAGCTTGTTGACAAGAACTCTATTCTGTAAGTAGCAAGTTGTGTTGACTATCTCAGCCCCGGCTAAAGTAGTCTCGGTGAGCATGGCACAAGCTGCTTCCTTGAATGTCCTATTCTTTTTTTCAGCTACTCCATTCTGTTGCGGAGTCCTAACTGCAGAAGTCTGATGCTTGATTCCTTTTTCTTCACAAAATTCCCTCCCGTCCTGGTTTAGCCCTAGGGCTGATTGAATGCACTTCACCTTGTGGCCTGACTCGAACTCAATGCTTGTTATCAGTTTAACAAGCGATTTCCTTGTTTTATCCTTTGTCCTAAAAAATATCACCCAAGTGGAGCGAGAGAAATCATCAATGACAACAAGACCATACTTGCTTCTTCCTTTGCAAGATTTGCATGACTCGAAGAAATCTATATGCAACAGTTGGATAATTCTATAGGTAGACTTATCAGTCTTGGTCTTGAATGCATTTTTGAGATGTTTCCCTTTCTGGTATGCTCCACTGGGGCTGTTTTGTTTTTGAGAATACCTGACCTGTGACATGTTCCTGTAACAACTAGGATTTCATAGACTTGAAATTCAGATGACCAAATCTCTTGTGCCAGAGCCTACTCTGTTCCTGAATATTTCCTTGGCCTACCAAGCAGACCTCAACATAAAAACAATGGGCCCTGTAAAGACTTCCATGACCTTTACGATCACCAGTCATCACAACTTCTTAGATCTTCTCATCAATCAGCTCGCAAGTCTCAGCCCGCAAAACTCTGTAGTAACCTTTGTCAGTGAGTTGACCCTGAGATTGAAATAGTAAATTGTAAGCCAATCCTTCCACATACAACACGTCTGCCAGTTTCCGCTTCCCAAGGAAAAGATCACCAATGGATGATAGCCTGACACCACCACCAAAGCGAATCTTGGGTCCTTTCTTCTCTCGGTAATTGTGGAATAAATTCTTGTTGCCGGCCTTGTGTGATGTGCACCCACTGTCAAAGTACCGCTTTTCTTCCTTCTTTGCTTCCTTAGCCTGAGTCACAAAACATTAGTAAACTCAGGACCACTCAATAGGGGCCCAAGCTGAGAGTAAGAATAACTCCAGTTGGACGTCACTCCTGCCTCACAATCTTTCGGCTATTCGGCTTTGTGTGGGTCTTTTTCTTCGCAGGCTGAGCCTTTGAAGTACTGGGAGATGCTGAATTAGAACTTGTAGGAACAAAAGCCACATTATTTAAAACACGTGGAGGATTATCACGAGTATACTGACGGCTTCCCCTGTTAGGCAGTGTGTTTCTGGTCTTATTAGATTGAGACTGTTTAGACCATACACCTTTTGCTTTCACAGCCAGAGAAGATTGAGAGTTCACAGTTTGATCAGCTTTGCCTTTGGTAGGCTTATTTATGAATAGCCTTGCTCTTTGCAGACTGAGTTTTTGTTCCATCATGTTTAGGGGTCTGAGTCTGAGGTTTATAACCTTGAACACCCTTATTGGACTTAAAGTAGTCAGAAACAAAATTCCAATCTGTATGAGTCACCCCGGATCCACCTCCGGGATATATCACCCTTGGGCTGAGCATCTTTTTTCAGCATTGACTCTTTTCTTTTTGACTTTTTTTTGCCTAGCGGGTTCCCTTTCAATTCAGCATTCTTCCTAGTTTGAGGAATATCCCTGGGGGAGCTAGTACCTTACTCACACCATTGCTCTTTGGCGGATCTGTCGCTTTTTCAGCCTGCTTCTTTTCAGCACCTCCACAAGAACAAGGCACAAATCCATTCTGAGTCGGGACTGGTATTTCATGACTTTCTAACAGTTAACAGTCATTGAATCTGAGATCTGCACGATCACTAACAGGGTGCAACGCTTTGGCCCTGTTTCCCATCATAATCTCTCTTAAAAGCCTTAATTTTCAGCCTGTGTTTGATTATCTCGACATTTTGAGTATTATACAGATCTTCAGCCCAAGTGGCTCTAGCAAGTGGAACCAGAGCTTTTCTGATCCGTTCCTCAGCACGATCGGCCATTGCAATGATCTGAATCGCTTGCTTTTCATTAACTTATTTGCTAATTTCCGGTGCTGCGGAAGCATCCTCGTTTTCTTCCTTCGATTCATTGACCATGTTGCCTAACACGGCGCTTTTTCAGGAATTTTTTTTCTGATATTAATCTGATATTAAAGTACGATTCTGACTATAGTTATCGAGAAAATTCTGACTCAGCTCGGTCAACTTTAAAACATCTCTTCAACACGCAGACCACCGAGTGCATCTTTAGAGTTCTCATCACAATCTGAGCAATAAGGAGAGTTTACTATTGGTACCTCTTCTTTAATGCCCCTAAGGCAGAGTTCATCTGCATCCTCAGATTCGCAAATCGGAGCACTTCCATCTAGCTCGTCATCTGTGTCGCTCTCGATCTCAGCTTCAGAAGAAGAAGTGTCTTCAGCAATAAATAATAAATGCTCGGACTTTATTGATTTCCTTTAGCTTCTCTTCAACTTGGCTTCTCTGGGGGCTACCGGCGCGGTACACTCCTTCCTTTGTTCTCTGGTGTACTTGTGATTTTTTGACATCACCATACTTTGCAAACTTCGGACAGTCAGCCTTGAAGTGACCCGGCTTGGAAGAAACACAACAACTTAGATTTGTAGTAACTCGTCTTGGGCTGATACTCTTTCTTCTCGGCGTTATCACGGTTGTCACTTCTTCTTGGGGCTCCTTTATATTTTTCAGCGCTGTTTCCTCTTTTCATGAATTTTTTCTTTTCACGAACAATGAAATCTCCCCCATCTTTTCATCAATATTCTCGATTCTGGATGAAGACTCCACATTTTGCTTGCTGGGCTGATTTTCTTTCTTCGTCTTGGCATGTTGAACAAAAGATTTTCCTTTGTAGGTTTGATCAATATAACGCCAAATTTTTAACTTCAGGCCGAGCAGCCTGATTCTTGCACTTTCTTTCATTCTCTATATTCTTTAACGTCTCCCAAATGTAAATGTATGTTAACGTATCTTGAGATTTTGTGTTTGGTATGTTGTCTTTTCGGTGGACCAATCAGAGTTCTACGATCTGATAATGGCCAGAGAATAGATAGATTTTATCGACGTCTATTAATAAAAAATAATAGAGCGCCTCGCCTAGTCAAAAATTTAGGTGATCTCATCTAGCTTTGTATTAACTAAATAAAGGATAAAAGCTGAACGGGCATCTGGTAACAGGGTAAACCTTCGCCTCTTATTTTATTTCTTCCTACGGATTATACCCTAGGGGCTAACAATAGGCAATCACTTCCTCCAACACAACTTAGAACTTTCGCCGTACTGGGCCCCTTCAAAGAACAACTCTTCTCAAAATCTCACTCAAAAGTTGTTAGGTTGGAATTAGATTTTGACTAAGGATTTTTGTAGTTACAGAGGTTCCAGCTACAGGATAACTTGGCACGAAAAGCTTTTATCTACTTGCCGCCCCGTTTTTGGTGTTGATTTTAGGAATACGTGATTTGATTTTCCTTTCCCCAATTTTACTATTAAATCAGAGAATGGACAGCTAGGCTAATGCGGGCCAATAATGAAGCAAGGTTCTCTGGTCGGGTTTTGACCACTGGATGTCGATGGCGCCCTTGGCGGGTTGCTCTCGAAAGTTCTTAATAGGTTAAAATTGTGGGGTTGGAATATGGATTTTCCTTTCTTTTCTTTTGCCGCATTTCACTCGAAGGGTTGAAGAAAGATAGTGCGCTGTTCGCAAGGGCCAACTTGATTCTTTTCCCTGGCTAGGCCATCCTGGAGGGATCTCGTGCCGTGAAGTAAATCCTGGTATCCATAGCCAACCTATTGGGCTAGAATCAAACAATTCTTTTTCGGGAGTGATTCATTCTTCCCGAACGCAACATACAACTATCCTTTCTACTGTGCTCTTCTAGTGCGCTATTCCTGGAAAAATGACTCTGAGCCGAAGAAAAGAGGCATAAAGGGACCCTTCTTCTGGAAAAATCCTTACCCTTGAAACCACAGATAGATGTTTATACATAGATAAGAAATTTGTGGATTCTCAAGGAATATAAGAGTTGTCGTGGTCTCCCCCGGCCCGCACTAATTCCCAATTAAATAGGAAATTTTATCTACATGGGATCTTACCCGAATCATATCATCCTGATTAGAAGTTTGGTTTCAATTTCCGACGAGAACAGTAGGAATAATATGCTGTGCTAATGTGCTTTGTATGATCCGACTAAAAGGGTTAAGCATCAAGAGCACCTGGAACTATCCTTGTGGCTGAAAGCTCTCGCAGCCCTGTTACAACGACGCTATTAAAAAGTGTGTGTTCCACCATTGACTAATAGCCCGAAAGTGTTCCGGGGGGCGGGGCGAGGCCCCTAAGGAAAAAAGAGAAAAAGCACAAAAATCTTTCTTTTTATGCCACTAAGTCGTCACACGGGGAAACAAGGGAACGTCACAAAGGGATCTTTTTGACTTATTCTTAACTATAAACTAAATTCATGGGTTTGTTTGATCTTACTTCATTGTTGATAAAAAAAAAAGACTTCTATCTTTAAATATCTTTAAATTAGATGTATCTCTGCTTAAAAATTGGGGTGCGCAGTAATGGTAAACCAAAGGATTCGGCATTAGTTTCTCCTGAAAAAGAGATGATCCAACCCCACCTTCCAATATGGCTTGTTTATCTTGTTACGATTTTACTCCAGCCACTAGCCCTTTTTCTGCATGCGTATCCTTTGTAGTATGGTCAGATTCCACAGTCTACGGGCGATGTCTACAAGGTCATGGGAACGAAGCCTTATGTTTGACCGGCGATTACTAGTGATTTTTGCTTCATGTAAGCGATAAGCCGGCTTGAATACCAACGGCAGTTGGAAAAATTCGCTAACTCTAGTGGGATTTAGACCCTTTTTGTGCGGGCCCCTTAATCGTCTACGGGTGTCTTCGAGAACAAAGAAATTGATGGTGCATGGCTGTCATTCACGCGTATCATTAAATGTTGGGTTAAATTTCGAAACAAGCGAAACTTTAGTTTTTAGTTGCCCTTGTTTAACTTGGAACCCTTAATAGATTGCCGATAATCCACCAGAAGTAGATTAGGATGACGTAAAGTTAACCCTAACGCCCTCCTTTTCATCGTGGCCAAGCCCAGAGGAGCCCGGAAAGCTTCTATCTTTTGTATCGAATTAAACTACATGTTCCGCTGCCTTCTCATCTTCATCAATAGTTTTTTCATTCTTGTCTTGTGCACGTATTTCCCGTCGGGATACTTGACGCGTTAGTTACAGTATTGCAGGGTGGCTTTTAGTAGTCACTTAAAACATTTGAGTATGTGTTCATTGCCGCACATTTTATTGAAAGAATGTTAGTGTTCCTGAAGTGCTTTTCCTTGTTGGCATATTCGCTGGATAATCTGCCTCAGAGAAACTTCGTAACTTTAAATCGTCACCCCTTGGATACCACAGTCCAACATTGAGTGTTGATTTTACATATTTAACTATATGTATATATGTAGGGCAGCCTTGTAATGGCTCTTCATCAAGGTGTAACTTGATAACGTGTGCATAAGCCAACAGCAAACTGAATATTTGGTCTATTTGCAATAATATAAATCAAAGAATCAATCAGCTTACGATAATTGTTCTCAGAGATGCTTTCCTCGTTAGTAGCACAACCCATCATAATGCCAATCGGTAAAGGAAGTTGAACTTCCTTATGGTAATCTTCAAGGTTGCACTTCTTTACTATATCTTTTGCATATTTTGCCTGATTAATAAAAATCCTGTTCTTGAACTGTTTGACCTGTAAGCCTAAGAAATATATCAGCTCACCCTTTAGGTTCATTTCAAACTTACTAGTTATCAGACCAGCAAATTTTAATGTATCTTCCCAAAATGATGTCATCAATATATACTTGTGCTAAGAGCAGCTTGCCGTCAACTCCAATGGTAAATAAGATTCTGTCTGTCCAACACATCCTTTTTGAAACCATTAGTCACAAGAAACGTGGCAAGGTATCATACCAAGCTTTAGGAGCTTGTTTCAGTTCATAGAGAATTTTTTAGGCTTGGAAAGCCCTTCTGGATGGAAAGAGTGAACAAAGCCTGCTCAACATAGACTTCTTCAGACAGGACACCATTTAAGAATGCACTTTTGACATCCATATAAAATACCCTGAAGTTGTTCTGGGCTGCAAATGCAATAAAAACTAGATTGCTTTCAGACAGGTTACTGGGGCGTAGAACTCGTCGAAATCGATGCCTTCAGTCTACGAGTATTCTTCTGCGACCAGTCTGGCTTTGTTTCTGCATATAACACCGTGTTCCTCCATCTTGTTTCCGAACACCCATTAGATTCTAATTAAATGAACACTCTGAAGTCAATCCACTAATTCCCACACTTCGTTCCTCCAGAACTGATCTCACTCTTCTTGCATAGCAAGGTCAATCTCAATAGCTTCCTCAACCTTGTTTGGCTCAATCTGAAACACCAAACAAGAAAATGGAGCTTCTTCACGAGTTGCTCGCCTAGTTGCAGTGGGATTCACTGGATTGCCAATTACTGCATCATCCTTATGATTTCGTATCCAATAGTGCATTGGTTCTCGCGGGTTGACCACTTGGTGCTATAAAATTATCCGCTTGTGATTGAGGGAGTACGTTATCGATAGGACTCGTTTGATTATCATTTTCCTTATTGTTGGTCTGAACATTATCTTATGGTTCAGCTTGTGAGAATATCCGTGCATGATCGGCCCTAATGGTTACCTAAAGCCTTATCACTGGAGGCTGAGTGAGTATAGCATTATCATGTGTTTTCCACAACTCTTATACAAATATAGAGTCATCATAAATTAATAACTATTGCATCCTTTATTCCAATTTTTGCTTAGTGTGTTCTTTGAAATAAGCTTGCGTTTTTTACTGCATTTTACATGCACAGTTTGTTCAAACTTCTCAGGTTTTTTTATTGAATTAAGGACTTTGCTTATGGCAGAATATCTGAATTGCCTCCTAAGCCTTTGCTTGGAAAGTACTCGGCTGCTTCTTCCCCTTGTTGCTGATAAAACACTTGCACCCAAAGATGTAAAGAAGACTCTTATTGGGCTTCCTCCCATAGTAGAGCTCGGTGTTAGCTTGTTGACAAAAATTCGATTCTGCACGTAGCAAGCTGTCTACCTAAACCCCATAGTAATTGGCTAAAGTAGTCTTGGCGAGCATGGCACGGGCTGCTTCTTTCGATGTCCTATTCTTTTTTCAGCTACACTTTTTTATTGCAGAGTCCTAGCTGCAGAAGTATGATGCTTGATTTCTCTTTCTTCAAAAAATTTCTTCACGCCCTGGTTTATAAATTATGTCCCTAGGGCTGATTAAATGCACTTCACCTTCTGGTCTGACTCGAGCTCAATACTTGTTATCAGCTTAACAAATGATTCTCTTGTTTTATTCTTTGTCCTGAAAAATATAATCCAAGTGAATCGGGAGAAATCATCAATGACAACAAGACCGTACTTGCTTCCTCCTTTGCAGGATTTAGATGACTCGAAGAGATCCATGTGCAACAGTTGGAGAAATCCCGTCGGTAGACTGCTAAGTTTTGGTCTTGAATGCATTTTTGGCCTGTTTCCCTTTTTGGTGTTATTAGTATTCGTTCTTGTCTCTATATTATTCATCTATCTATCTATATAATATACCACATATTATTTTGTGGATTTCGTTTTTCAGAAGACTACTCTCTTAATCTTAAGATGTAAAGAAACATTTCGGATGAAGTAGGATTCGAACCCACGGTACTTTTAGTACTCCGGTTTTCAAGACCGACTCTTTAAACCGCTCAGACATCCATCCTTTTAATTGCAGAAATTTTTATTTTATAAATAATATAATAATAATAATCATATATATTTAATTACATATTATATTATATATTAGCAATATCTGTTGTTTTTGTTTAATCAATTTTTGATTGCTTTTTTCTTTCTTTATGTTTATTGGTGGGTCAAAGGTTAGGCGATTTTCATCCGTTTCTCGGAAAACGCGTAATTTTTATGTGTAAAATATTAGTATTGCAAACAAAACAGGGCTGTGGATGTCTTCCTATGTCTATCTTGCTCAAGTGAAATCTATTTGTTTATAGATATTAATATTAGGTTGGAGCCTATGTTCTTGTAAATATCCTCTTAGATCCAATTATGGGTTTTTTGGTCTCTTTACACTACACGGCTTTTTATTTTATATTGTTCTTTTTTAAACCTTTTCCTTTTTCTCTGTCTTTCTTACTTTATTTTGTAGTACTTTACTTAAATAGTTTTTTACGTCTATGTTCTTGAGTTGTTTCTTTTTGTATTTGAAGCCCTTTTATTGGAATTCAAAAATAATAAATCTATCTATTGCAAGCATTCCTATATTTGGATGTTTAATATATTGAGGCTTGTGGTGAGCGCGAAAGGGTCGGATTCTTCATGACTTATTTAGTTTGTATTAAAGTACTTTGTTTTGATCCTCTTTAATTGTTGTAGAATTCGAACTCAATGTTTTTCCGCGAATTTTTTAACGTTTACAAGAAGCTCGTATATTTCAATTATAAAGTGCTCCTGGAGCTTTTCTTATTTGGTTTGCTCATAGAGGGCGAGCTGCTTTTTATTGATAGTGCCCATAATGTCCTCTGTGTCAAAAGGTTGCTTTAATAATCTTCCTTCTTGTTCCTCGGTTGTTTCTGTCTCGTTCTACTTATTTTAATTATATTCATTAAAATATTTAAATTATAGAAATTGTAAAATATGCAAATTAAAACAAAGTTATTAAAATTTGTCGCAAAAGTAATATAATATAGTTTTTTTTAATTACTAAATTTAGAAATTCTTAGTCCTTTTAGTAGTAATTTTAATTTAGTAATACATTTTATAAATCTTCTAATTAAATTTTTATACTTAAAATTTTTTTAATAAACTAGAAAAATTTTATTAACTAAAAATATTAAAAACCAAATAGGAATGCAAAAAAAGAAAAACTAGGTGAAATTTTTAAAGAAAGAATACTTATGGAAGAAAAAGGAAATGATGCATTTATTTAAAAAATAAATGAAACATAATAATAAAATTTATCTATTTTAAAATAAAAATTATATGAAACTAGATCAGTATGTGGACAGAACTCCTACATTTTTAGGTATATAGGATTTTACATTTCATTGCAAAAATACTAGGGAGAGGATGTCATTGAATAAATAAACTAAAAAAATGTTATTTTGATCTCGCAACAATGGATCTAATTAATTAGTATAAAATGAAGTGTGTGAGCTTTGAGTTTTTGCTAATTATATACACAAGCATTAATATTTGTATCTGGAAATATAAGATTTCGTTTAAATCGAGTTCAGGTTGGTTAACGCCAAAACGTCCAGGATTTCCATAATATTAGCAATATTCCTACTTTTTTGTTAGTCTTTTTATCTTTCCTTATTAGCTTTTTTTTTTATTAAGCTTCTTTGTATATTAATAAATTTATTTTACTAAAATTTATTTTAAAACTATATTTTATAAATTTAATTATTATATTACATTATTTTGTTAGATTTAGTAAAATAAGCATGAAAGTTAGTCTCTTTTTTCACTTAAAAATTAGAGAGTATTTTATTATTAATAATGTTTAATGTAAGGATTATAGTAGCCGCGGAATGAAGTTATATTTATTATGTTATTATTTCTCTAAATTTAAAGTTAATCTGAAAGTTTTCCCTTTGTTTAGTTCTTTTCTTTTATAAACTCCTATTTAATTTAATTATGTATTAATTCTTTATTATTTGTATTTACAGGCATTAATTATTTTTGATTCTTTTTTTCAACTTTAACTAAATAATATTTAACTCGTTACTTTATTTTTGTTGAAGTAATAAAAAACAAAGGATCTCTCAACTAGCTCTGGGGCCTTTTAGATATTAAGTTGTTTGGATACTTATAATTAGATAATTAAGGGCAGAGTTTATAATCTTTTTTGCTTGCGTATAAGATTTACCTTTTAATTGGTTTAGATATTGTTAAGTTATTAATAATTTCGATTTGTAGAGAAGATAGTTTCTTTGAAATAAAAACAACAAAATAGTAACTGATTACCTATCTATTAAGGTTAGGACTTAAATAAACATGAATAAGTTAATGAAAAGAGAGCATTCATGTTATAATGAATGTAATTAAATTTTGTACATTTTTAATCCTCTTGGAAGAAATTCTCTAGTAGCATTTATTATTTTGCACAAACAAATACTATATACATTTATAGATAGAACTAGATAAAATTGAGTATTTTTCTTTCTTCATTTTATTTTATTAAATCTTCCTTGCTTTCTGTTGGTTTAAACATTGGCATTTGAATAGGACATAGGTTTGCGGATGGATAGGTTCAAATCAATTCAACTATATATTAATTCTTTTAAAAAGATTCTAGCTTGATTAGTGGTTGGATTTTTCGTTTATAGGCTATTAGTTTGATCTTTGAACTTCCTATAATTTATATCTTTAAACTATTTTTCTTTTTTGCTTCTACCCTTTATTTTTTGTCGGTAACTTTTTATATTTAAACGTTGAATTTTTTAAATTATTTTCCACTTATAGCTGTATACGCGTTGTGGATTTTTGAATTTGGTTATGTCTATGACTTAAAAAAGGAGATTCCATAGGTCTCGTCGTTTTAGACGTGTTAGCTTTTTTAATAATAGTAGTGCCCGCGAATTAGCATTTCTGCCTCTGTTTGTTTTAAGTATCTTTCCTGAGGCACCTATTTTTGCTGAAGTCTAGGTTCTTTCCTAGCTTTATATATATTATTTTATTATTAGATAATGTTTTTTACCTTTTTGTATTTTTCGGTTATTAAAAATCCCTTTTATTTATTCTATGATTTTTTTTAACGAAGATTTTTAGAATTATTATTACAATAACTATATCATTAAACAATACCTTATCTTATGCATTAAAAAATATGTATAAATAAATATTATTATAAACTAATAAAAATCTAATTAATTTATAATGTTAATTTCTTTTGTGAAATGCGGAAAACTTCGAAGAAATTGTCTTTAGTTATATAAAAATTTGGAAGATTTACGAACATTTTTTTTTAATATTTATACTTAGACTACAGTTTTCTTGTTTTTCTTGAAAGAATTTTTGTTGTGAAATATTTCTTTCACGATCCTATTTTATTTCAGTGCTTTCCCTATTTTTATATTTTAGTTGTTTTTCTCTTTTTTCTTTTAAAATTCTATTTAATTATTATATATAATTTAGAACTTTTATTCAAGAATTATAACTATGTAAATTTAAACTAAGTGTAAAATAAAATAATTTGAATTTAATTTAAACGTATTTTTTTACAGGATTCTCTTTGACAACAAATAAAGAGAGGAGGGCCTATAATAGCAGGGAAGCAATATGTTTCAATTCTAGTATAGGGAGTAGGGGCATTCTTGGCACTATCAAATGAAATTTCGTTTATTTATATATTATAATAACGTTTTCGATTTTGTTCTATATTAGTAATAGTTTATTAGTAAATTAGAAACATTTTCTTGTTACACTCTATATTTTGTTCTTGTTAATTGATATGTTTTTTATGTCGTGATTTTTTTCTTTATTGGTGTTGATTGAAAAGAGTATTTCTTTATTAAGTTTTTTCTTTTATTTTCTTTAAAGATATAATTTTTCGAGGCTCTGGTTCTGCATGCCGAAGGCTCTTTCTTTAACTTTAGCTTATTATTTAAATTATAATTATTAAGACTTATCTATAGTTCATATTATTTTATTTTTACAAAACTTTAATTATCATTGCATATATTTCTTTTAATTTTACTTTAAACTAAAGTTTGCTACTTTCCTTTTTTCTTTTTTTTTTGTTTTTTCAATTCTTCTTTTCTCTTTCGTAATCTGCATATCCTTTGTGTATGTAATTTTTTGACTTTTTTTAAGTTTTATATTTATTATTACATTTAAAAATTATTTACTTAAAAAAAAATAAATAATTAAACTAATTTAGTTAAACTAATTTAGAATAATTACAATAAATAAACATATCACTAAAAAGTTTTTTGTTGAAAACGACAAAAACATGAACGACTTAAAAGCAAAGAACAAGTGTTTAGTTATTCCTAACTTAAGGTAGTTTTTCTTCTTATTTAATCTTATAACTTTTTTGAATATATATATTGTTGCTATTTAAAAAATATTTTTGCTTAAAGTATGATTTTCCGGCTTATTTTTCAAATTCAAGAAATAGTTTTTGGTTCACTTCATGATTTTATTTTTATATACATTTCTTGTTTTTCTTTTTAATTTTATTAAAAATTTCCAAATATAATTGTTGCTAGTAAATTTTTCTCTTTTTCTTGTTTCTAATTTTCTCTTACTTTTTCACTGTTACTATGCTCCTGTTTTCTTTTCGTCTATGTTTTTTTTTTATTTTCTTTATTCCCTCTTTCTGTTCTTTTCTCTCTCTTTATTCGTTGGATCTCGACTTTCTTTTTGACTTTTGTTCTTACCTCTCTATTCTTTCCTAGATCTTTTCCTTTCTTTTTTATTTTTTCTCTATTTTCCTTGATTCATTCTTAGCAATCTGCTTCTCTATATTTTTCTTTTGATTCTATTTCTTTTTTTATTGTTCTTTAGTTCTCTATGTTCTCTTCTTAACTTACTCTTCTTTTTGTTTTAAATTAATTGTTTTTTAATTCTTTTTAAAATATTTCTAATTTAATTGATGATCTTAGTCTAATTATTTTTATAAATTTTATATAATAATTTATGTATATCTAATTAAGTAAAAGTAAATGCATGTGTTCTTGCGCAGGAACTAGATTCACAAACAACAAGGAAAAAGACCATTTATTTTTTTGAAAGTAAGACTTAGAATAGGATGTAGGAAGTAACCTAATTTCCATGTGACCTATTTTTTTACTGTCTTTTCCATTCTTTTGCTTTTGTAATTTTTGTTTTTCTCAATCTATTTTTCCATTATTTAAATTAGTAAGAAGGAAGTTTTTTTGGAAATAAAATAACCACTGTAAAACTCGACAACTTCCTAACTAGGAATAGATTTTAGGTCGAAATTAATAAATTAAAAAAACATTTAAGGAGAGAACTTTTTCTCTCTCTCATGATTTTGAAATGCGTTCCTCTTTTATGAAATCCATTTATATGTTAGGATTTTTTATTTGTATATATTAATATATTACATTTTAACTATACTACATTTTTAACTATTATTAAAATTATATAGAATTCGAACGCACGGAGTCTTCATTCATTTTTTCTATATTTTTGTTGTAATTTAATATTTTACTATAATTTATAATATAATTTTGAAAAAAAAACATACATCTCTGTAGATGGGGGGGTTGCTTAAAAAGGGGGGGTAGGCCCTCGAATTTCTATTTAATGATATAAAAGGCATCACCCCCTTGCGGTTTTTGGGGCTGGCTTAGATGGATGAATTTCTCCAGTTTTTTTTGTTTTAGTGGATAACTTTCTTAGTAAATATAATTGAGATTAGAGTTTTTCTTTTCTATTAAAATTCGTGCAGTAGATTTTTTTTTAGGTAGTTATTATTGCTATAGTTATATTATTTCGTAAGTATTTATTATATACTAGAAAGATGTTCTTTTTTAATAATTTTAAGTAGGATGTTTTTACGAAGTCGTCATGCCTTTTCATTGAAAAAAAAAGATAGGATTCAAGTGGATCCTCGTTAATTTATTTCGTCAATTTATTTTAACTTACTACTAAAACTTAATAATAATTATATTGATTTATATTTGTTTATATGTATAATTTTACTTGGTTTATTTTTTTTATTTCTTAGATTACTATAATTATAGTTGATAATAAAATTTTAGTTAAAATAGTTAAATTAAATAAAAATAATTTTACTAATTTCAAAATAGTTTTAAATTTTTGTTTTATATAATATATATTTTCATAAATGAAATGTTTTCTTCAAATGAACGCTTTTTTTTCTCAACTCATTTTCGACTTTTTAATTAATGAAAAAATTTATATTTCATAGAACTTCTGAGCCATTTCCCTTTGGAGGTATTTTTCAAATGCTAACGGAGGATTTTGTCATGGATGTGCTTTAGTTTTCTTGCATTGGCTTTTTGTATCTTTGTGTTTTTTTACTTTTTGTTCCTTAGCGGGCAGTCGTTAGTATTTTCTTTTCTGCTTCTTTGTTCTTGTCGTGTGGGCTACTAGATTTGCTCCAGCCTCTGGAGTCTTATACCTCTTATCTCTGCTGCTAACATGGATCTCTTTTGTATTTTTTCCGAGCGTTTGTTGTGGCAGAATCTTTTTGTATTTTGCGATTGATGGATCTTTCTTTTTTTTAGCCCTGTCTGAGTTTTTTACCCTCTTTTTCTTCCTTGTTGCTAATCCTGGAGTGTACTTTCTTCGATTTTTCTTTTCTTATAGTACGGTTGTGATAGAGTCTTTTTGTCTCTTAGTCTCTTTATTTTTTGCTAGCAAGGATTTCTTTTAGTATAGTTTTCCAGAGTCTTTATCTAGGTTTTTATCCTTTTGGTAGCAGTCTTTTTCTTTACGCCTCCTTCTCCGCGTGAGGGACTCTTCCCTGGGCGGTGTTGATTAAAGACTTGGTTTACTGGAGGCGTCTTATATTATATTGTCTTTATTAGAACAAGGGATTTAAAAACGTGGGAAAAGGCCCTAGGTTTTGTAATACACATTTGACAACTTATTATTATAAATAAATGGGTCTATTATTTTTATTTTATAGTTTAACAAAATCGAGGTTAGACTCTTATTCTAGCTCTATTTTACCATTAGCTTATATTTTACTAACTGTATTTAATTTAATAAATTCATCGACCCAAATAGAGCATTCTTTCCATAAATTCCTTCTAAACTAAATTAATGTTTTTAAAACTCTCTTCCCAAATACTTTTATATTTATATAACAACGAGCTTCTTAATGCTTTATGTATTATCCCATACTAACCCTCTATCTTAAGTTATTTAATTTCTGGTCGTGATGACCTAAATTCCCTGTTTAACGCTTCCGCACGTGCTTTATTAGAGTGCTGGTTTTACCTATAAACAGATTTATTATTAAAATGATATAATTATATTGTTGTCAGTTGTCTTTTAATTTAAATAAAAAAACATCTAAATTAAGGGTTATTTTTTACTGTAAAATACTATAAAAGGCAGGCTCTTTAATCCAAATGAGAAGCTATTTTAAATATATATCTAGACCAAGGATATCCTCCTAGGGTCCAACCCTTCTTATTTTTCGTCCTTCGAGGAGCCCTTCCCTTCTGCAGTCCCCCTTGAATGAGGAGCCCTTTTTGGATATCTTCTATAAAGAATTTGGTTGAAAGGAAGTGTCGTATATAGTTTTTGAATCCTAGATTGTTTTGAGTGGACTCAGGCTTTCTATTTTTTAATTTTATTTAATAGGCAAAAGCTGGTTACTCTTTATAATAATTCTACTCTTAGGCTGTCCCTGACGTGTTTCATCAAAATAAGATTCATTCAATCATATTATCTATCTCCATTAGAATTTACTTCTACAACTAAGGATCCACTTTACTTTATTATATTACTAAATACTAAACTAAATCGTCTGTACTCTTCGACAAATAACATATCCTTTCCATATATTCGTTTTAATTATAGATTAGAAAAAGCAATCTCATTATAATCTCTTAGATATATTTATATCTAACTACTTTCATATTTCCTTATTTACCTTGAAATCTTATAATTTCAAACTTCGTAGTTCCAAAACTTTTTTATTTCTGGTCATAATAAGACAAATTTTTTGTTTGATGTCATTGTTTTCCGTTGTCATTCGTTCCCGCGGGATCTCGCTCTTTCCCAGTTTTTAAAAATGAGATAATTTTTTTTTCTATTTAAATTTATGTTCTATATTACTTTATTAAATTGAAGTAAAATACGAGGTTCTTTTTCCAAGATAAAGTCTATTTACTCTAAACAATGAATAACGCGAGATCTTTAGTTATACAAAACTTATCATAATATATATATTTATTTAGTTGTTTAAGTAAAATTGGAAAAATATATTAAAAATCCATAAACTTAAAAAATTAGAAAAGACCTAAAGCTTTTTACTTCGTATTAATTTCCAATCCGTTATTATTCTACATCACACAAATACAACTCCACTATTTTTTTCATGTTCTAGTTAAACTATACATGTTTGTATATTACTAGTATATTAAATAAAATATAATACTTCTTTAGGAGACTTATGCCCATTTATATCCTTTTATTTACCTTATCTTTATTTTATGCTAATTTTATTTACAATTTTTATTTTTCCAACACGAGTGTCTCTTTTCTCTAAACAAACACCAGGTTACATGAGAGGTTTTGGAAGATTTCCTTAGTATGAAGAAAGGGTCTTTTATCTATTAATTAAAAGTTTTACTGCTCTAAGATCCTTTTTTGTCCTTTTAGTAGCTTTCCTATGGGTGAAGGACTTGCTCTACGAAAGCTTTCTTTTTTTGTTTGAATTCTGGATTACTTTTTTTTGTTGAACTCTGCCTTTCTTTCTCTGTCTTTCTCCTCTCTTGTTCTTCTCTCTGTCTCTCTTTCTCTTGTTTTTTCTTTTGCTTCTTGTTTTCTTCTCTCTCTTGTTCTTCTCTTTCTTTCTTCTCTTATCTACAAGTGTCTTTCTTCTGGCCCTGAGTGGAGATTTCTCTCTCGCCTCTTAATTTCCGGTTATTGCCTTTTTTTGTTTTTTGTCATTTAATGCAAGGGAAACTCTCTTTTACGATTCCTTGTAGAGCTTTAGGAAAGAAGGGGAATACTAGGCGCAAGCAAGGAGAAAGGGTCCTGCTCTCAATTTGGGTCAGAAGAAAGAGGGAGCGTAGACCAAAGAGCAATTTCGAGTAAGCGTAAAGAACGACCGGCCCATGAGGGCTATTGTAGATGGAATCGTCAAAGAATGGGAAAAATCTTCTAGGATAGTCAAGTTGGGTTCAGAAAAGCAATGCTAGTGCTCTATTTAGATAGAGTGAAGTCCGTGACTCCAAGACATAGTCGGAGAGTGTGTGATGGCAGATTCTTGTAAGTAGGGAATAACCTACTAGGAGGCAGACTTCTATTCTCTATTCTTTCTTCCGCTCTCTTTCTTCTTGTTTTTTCTCTTGTTCTTTTTCTCTGTCTTCTTGTCTTGTTGTTGTCTTTTGTTTGTCTTTTTCCTCTCTGTCCGCTCTTCTTTCTTTTTTTTTCTTGTCTTGTTTTCTCTTCTGTCTCTCTTTTTTTCTTTTTTTCTATCTTTTTTTGATTCTTTGCTGTCATTCTTTTTGTTCCCTGTTTTTGTGTTTCAATCTTTCTTCTTTTTTCTATTCTATCTAAATTCAAAAAAAGAAAGGCTGAAACGGGTTGCAAAAGTCGCTCTAGATGGAATACTAAGGCGAGCTCGCTTTCCTGCCGTTTTTGCTATATAAACTTGCAGCAGCTCTACCGAACCTTCCAAAGAAAGTTGGTAAATGAGCACAGAGGGGAGGGTTTCTCTTCTGCTTGGTGTTGTTCTTTGTCTTTTGCTTGTTCGTTTTCTTCTTGTTAACTTTAGATTTCTTTAACAGAAAGAAATGGAGTTGCGGATAAAGAGAGTGAGAGTAAGTGGCTGGAACAAGCAGAAATTTTTATTTGGAAACCTCGTATAGAGTTTAAAATCTTTTTTAAAACTGGATACGCTTTCGTAGAAAACTTGTCTTTTAGTGTGAAAAGAGGCAGATTTCTTTCAAAAATTGCGTGAAATTATCATAAACATAAAAAGGAGAAGGCTTTCTTTCCAAAGGTGCCAAAGATGCTAAAACGTATTTTTCCTTACATTTTCCTGGCCAAAAAGTGGAATTTCTCTCTAAAATTGTATGAAAGCGGGCTTCCAAAATGAATATTAAAATGATGGAAAAAGGAGCCTTATTTTGTACAGAGATCTATTTTTCTTTTTACAAACAAAGAGTGAAATTTCTTTTTATTTTGTGCAAAGTTCCTCTTTTCTTTCGAAAAGCACGTTTTTTCTTTTTCAAAAGTTCCCGCTATCAAAATATGTTTTTTTTGCTTACCAAAAAGTTCATTTTTTAATCTAGAATTTTCTTTCTGGAATTGTGTCAAAGTAGGCTTCAAAAATGGACATAAAAATGATTCCATCAAGAGCAAGAGTTTATACAGGGGTTAATTCCTCTTTTTGTTAAATAAAAATAAAAAGCAAGATTCTTCTTTATTATTTTGTGTAAAACCAGTTTCTAAAGGAGGGGTTCCTATTTCGTGCAAAAACCGGGAGCAAAAAGTGCAGTTTTCTTCTTCCCCAAAGTAGAATTTTTATCTATAATTTTTATAATTGTGGAAAAAGATTCAAAACAGATCATCATGAAAACTACCTATTTCGTTCAAAAAGCAATGGAAATAAAGAAGATTTCAAAATGCAATTGTAAAATGAGGTTTTTTTCTGTGTTGTTTGCAAAAAATAAGGGAAAGGAGAAATTTCTGCCAAACTTTTAAGAAGAAAGCAAAGAAAAAGAGAGATTTCTGAACAACAAAATTAAGTAAAGAAAGAGAATGGAAGTCTAGAAGAGAAAGGAGCTTGTAGACAAGGTCGGACTGTGCAATCAATCTACTTCCAGTCTGCCGGTCGCAGTAAAACTAGGATTTTTCACTCTAGTTCTTATCTTTCTTTTATTCTTTATTGCTTTGTTTCTCTTCTTTTCTCTCCTCTTGTTTATGTATGCTTTCTCTTGTCTTCTTTCTTTTTATTTTCTCTGTTTTTTTAACAGGAAATATTTTTTTTTGATTCTTTGTTTCCTATTATTTGACATGGAATTTTTCTTCTCGAACTTTTCTTTTTTGATTCCTTCTTTTTCTTTGAAAGTCCAGTCTCATTCTTCTTTATGAAATATAAATGAGGATCACCTTTAGAAATGTAAGAATTTTCTAAATCTAGTAAAAGATTTTTACGATTCTTTGGAATGGAGTCAGTTTCCCGCTCGTAGAATACTATATAGAATCTATACTATATGTATTTTACTATAATTAAAATAAAAAAGGACTGTATCAATCAAATCTAGTCATATATAATTCTATTTATAGTAGCAAAATTCGCATCCTTTTTTTCTTATTAAAAATTCTTGTGGATTCCTTTTAGTTTTTAGGGTAAACTCCCCTTTTTCTATCTATTAAATTTTTCTTATTGGATTAGTAAGAAAAAAATCTTTCTTTGTTTGCACCGAAAACACCCTATGAAAAAAAACTCCAGAGAGGTTTAAAGTCTTTGTTGTTGAAAAGGTTTACTAAAAATAGAATAGTGAGTAGGTAAAAGCACTAATGACGACTCTGCTTGGATTCACTCCTGTTATTTACGCATAACTTTTTAGCAAACTCCTGGATTACACTATATAAATAAAATATAAAAAAAAGATTTTTATTTCATCAATTATTTTCTTTTTAATCCATTTTTATTCTTGCCTTTGTTTATCTGTATTTAAGATGCCAGGAATCTTCGAGTTTTATGAGCAATGACATTGACTTCTGGAGGTCTGCATCATAGATTTAAATATTATTTTGGAAATTTCTTTATTATATTATTCGAAATATTGTATAATATATATACATATTATGTATTTATTATGTATAAATATGTAAAAAGTAAAGTATATAAATTTTGTATATAGATTATTTTAATCCAAGATCACTTAGATCTATTTTATATTTTGCAAAGTCAATAATAATTGGTCTATTTCTTTGTTTTTTACTTTCCACTTATTCTAACAGGAAGTTGCATAGTTCTTAATGAAAAGTATAATAGTATTTGTTTAAGGATTTACTTTAAGTGAATTAAGAAGTAGTCTATCTTTTCTTTGATGAAAATTCTTTGATGGTATCTTTGTTTGTATGTGGCATGTCTGTCTGGATTGTGAAGCTTTATGTCATTTCAATCCGTTACACTTCGCTTTCTTTTTCTCTCTTCTTTTTTATTTTTCTTTTAGGATTTCTCCTTTTTCTATTTTTATCAACCTGAATTTTTTTTAATTTTTCTTTCTATTTTTCCACCTTCTACAGACTCGTCTAATCGGAGTTTTTTTTTACAATGTTTAATGCGAATGTCTATATATTAATAAATATTAAGTTAAATGGAATAAGATAAAATTAAATAATATTAATTAATAATGTAGTTGTTGTAATATTTTTAAATGCATAAAATAATCGATAATAATATCGTGATTTATCGATGTTTGTAGTGTGTGCTTCGTCGAGAGAGATGGTAGGGAATATTTTTTAATCCTTGTTAATCCTAATGTAAGAATCTACTTTTCCTCCATCTCTAGTGATTTCTTTCTATTTACTGGGTTTGTTTCTCTTTTGGTTACTTCCGGTCTGATTGGCAGATTTTCTTTTTTTTCCTGCGGCACCTCATTTTAAGTTTTTATTTCTTAAAAAAGGAGGTACAATAAACCAACCAGACAGGAGGTTCATTCTTGTGGAGGGGCCCAACTCAACTTATTTATTTATTTATTTATTTTGTTGACAGATCCTGAGATTGACTTTTCTAATTTAACTTGGAAACGGGTCTTATACATTTCATTGTTCTTTGGAATTATTCACCTCCATTCTTTAGGAAAAAGGCTTAACGAGGGCTCTCTCTTTTTCGACAACTTTTTGTATGATAATAGTAAGGGTGTTGGTTGGTTGGTCGATACAGACTCCAATTCCATTTATAGATTTTTCTATCATCTTTTCTTTAATGACTATGTCCACAGGTATACCATCTCCCTTCCTTAGAGATTTTTCTTATATTAAAATACTCTAAGCATTCTCATGGAATTATCTGTTTTGTCTGACCCAACGTTTCGATTTGCTTTTCATTAATCCTGCATATGTTGCTCTGAAATCCGTTATGGTCTTCCTTTTCCGTTTTGTTCGTACAATTTAATTGAGGGGCTCCGTCATAGAATAACCGCTTGTTGTTGATCTTTTGTCATTTTGTGGTAAAAGGGTCTCGGAATCTAAGAAAATTACTTTTTGTTCCTTTTCATTCATTCATACTTTCATAGCCTATTGGATTGATTGGTAGTGACGCGGTGTTTAGCATAGGGTAACGCTATTATTCAATAGAGCTGTTTTTCAAGGTATGGTTCTCGTTTTTTGAAGAGAAAACGGTTTTTCATGTGACAGTTTTGCTTGGATTGGTCGACGTGTTTACTCTTTGTCTCCGCGTCCTGTTTCACATTCACTAGAGATTTTTCTGCCCTATCTTATTATTTTGTTGTGAATATATTATTCTTGTATAGTTTCGGGATTCTGGGGAGCTTCTATCCCTTTGTTTTATATTAGTCTCACTTCCATGTTAGATATTTTTATTAAATATAGTTCGTGGATGAAGGTTTCTATTTTTAACTGTAATTTTAGGGACTCTGATCTTCTTTACTAACAGATATCAGATCCCTTAATTTAAGCACCCTTCAGAGGAGTACTTCTGCCACTCTTTTATAAAGCATATAGTATTTTTATGTTTTATTCCAATGCTTTTTATTCGTTTGCGATTTCTTTGCACTTTCTATCGTTTGTTGAAAGGTTGTAGTTATTGTCCTGTCTTTTTGGATTTTTTTTAATTGGTATTTTCTTTGTTTTTGAAAACTTTTTGTAATTCATTAGCATTTCTTTGAAGTAATTTTTGCTATGAATATAGTCGATATTTCTTTTTCAACCCTTTGCTTTAGTGAAAGAATTAAAAACTATTGTTAAACAATTTCAAATTATTTAGAATATAAAAACATTAAAAAAACTTTTACTCAAAGTCTTAGGTCTGGGAGGAATCTCTATTTATTTTTATGCTACTTTATTTGACCATTTATTCTCTACTCTTTTAAGTTCCTCTGTTCGATGCTTTTTTTCTGTATTCTTTTCTTCCTGCGTACTTTCCCTTTTCCCGCGTTGGATATTAAGTTATTTGCACATCATTTATATATATAGTAGAGCAATTTCGTGAAAATTATAATCTTTTCTTAGATTTGTGATTTCGTCATGACATCATAAAATTTTAATATTTAAATAATAAATAGGAAATTGTGTATTATTTGTTGTACTAAATTATCTAAAATCTATATTTCTTGACAAAAAAGGGTGCCTCGGTTCAAACTAAGCGTATTATTTCTTATAAAAAGATAGTAAAACAAATAGTTTCTTGTTTTTCCTTCTCTCTGCGACTCCCAACTAATAAAGTTAGACTATTTGTCCTCTTGTTTCGGTACAGTATGAGGAACTCTGTTTTGTTTGGTCAACTTACTATGTATTTTCACGAAGTGGGAGGCTTCGGTATTTCTAAATAGATTCTTTTTTCTACAATTTTTCAACAAATAGAAATGGGCGTATTGGACTATACTTTCTACACACTGGGCACGCGCTTTTTTATAATTTATTCTCTGCAATTCCAAGTAAAATCTTAATATTTTAAGTGTTTGGTTGTACGGGAAAGATCTCGGCGTCTACTTTTTTGAAAGTTTACATTTAGAAGAAATATTAAGGAAAAGAAAAGAGGATATTTAAAGTCAAAGAGAAATCAAACTTTTCAATAATTTCTATCTAAGCTTAGATTTAGATAGTAAAGAAGGGAGACTCTGGGATGGGCATATTGTCAATTAAAAGAAAAATTTATAGGATGTTAGCTGGGTTAGATTTGACTTGTTTGTCAGACTTTCGAGTAATTTTCTAGTTACTATTTTGTTTTACGTAAACGCTTGCGCGGGTTTTTGGTATTTTATCCATTCTAATACATGTAATGAAGCATCTTAATCTTGTTAATTAACCTGCTAAGCCTGCTCTTCCCTACGGGGTTTTCCTATTATTTAACTCTTCGCTTTTTTGTTTTCTGATTCTATTCCGCTATCTTCTACTTTTTCTTTTTTCTAATCTCTAAAAATTTTTTATTCCTTTTGCGTTTACTTTTTAATTATTATGACTTTAGAGAGCGCATACTAATTAGAAATTATATTATTATTTTAATTATTTAACATTATTTTTAAATTTAATTATATCTATGAAATAAAATTTGTGTACTCAACGTGTTCTTTAATTTACATTTGTAGAAAGTGGTTTTGGCAGTGTAAAGTACATTTTTAAAATTAGGTGTTTCTATTCTGTAATAATTCTCTTATCCTTTATTTACTATTTGATGAGATGGATCTAGGTTTTTTCTTCGAGTTCGTATTTATTTTTTTCTCCTTGTTTTTTCTGTTTTGTCTCTTGCTTTTTGCTTTTTTGATCACCTTTTTTCGCATCTTTCTTAGTGCTTTTTCGATAATTATTTTCTTTCTTAAAGTTTTTACAAAAATGAAGTCTTTTTATGTGCGTTTGCATTTTATTTTTACATTTTATAGATTCTACAATACTATCTATTTAACTCTAACATACTTTAGTCTTCTAGCAGGAACTGCTCCTCGGCCCCTTTTTGAATCATCGTTAGTTGATTATCTTTCTGCTCGCGGATCATTAGTCAGAAATTTCTCTTTCCCCTCAAATATCCCTTTAATCATATGTTCAAACAGGGTTTATTGTTTACAAACAAGGATGCCCCTTCCCATTTCAGAGATTTTAAATAAAGTAGAATCCTGGTATATCTATTGTATTTGTCGTTGGCACTAGGTTGGTTTTTTGTAGCTTTTACAGATTTGTGTATATTTGTTGTGAACTATGTATGTTCTAGGAGACTTGGGCAAAGGGGGCTCTTTTTGTTTTTCTTAGTTGTGTGCGAAGGGGTATTTTGTAAATTCGACCTGGGGTCTTTTCGTCAAACATCTTTTTTCTTATTATTCTATTATTGTTTAGTTGTCGTCGTTTCGATTTCGTTCCTTTGTTCTTATTGTCTAGACCTCTCTCCTGGAAGGGTCTTCTTTTCTATCAAAGAAAAGTCTTTTCGCATAATTTTTGTATGATGTCATCGATTGTGTACTTATCCAACTATAGTTCCTTTCATGTATGTTTTCATCTTAGTTGTTATTTCTTTTACTTCTTTATCTCTTGTTATTGCTTTTTTGCTGTCTGCTGTTTTCTCTTTCTTTTTTCTCCTTTTTCGTCTTTCCCTTATCTTTTTGTTTTCTTTTCTCTGATTCTTTTCTTTTTTTGTTCTCTTTCTTTTGTCTTTTGCTATTCCTTATTCTCTTTTCTTTAGCTCCGATCTCTCTCTTCTCCGGATTTCTCTTCATTCTTCTCTTTTCTTTGTTCCTCTTATTCTTTCTTTTGCTTCTTTCTCAATTCCTCTCGTTCTCTTGTGTTGTGTTTTTCCTATCTTAGGGATGGCTTCTTTGTAGGCAAACTTCTTTCCTTTCTTTTGTTTTCCTAATTCTTTTTTGGTCATCTTTAGCTGATTTCGAGTTCTTGGGAAGGCTGCCCTGAGTGGAGAAGTCTTGTTGTTGGGGTCTGGTTTGTCGGTTCCCTGTAGTAAAGTATTAGGAATTGGAGTCTTTAGGTGCTTAGCCCCTGACGGGTGTAAAGCACTAGCGTTGTTCGCGCCCAGTGAGTTGAGATCCCTAGTGTTGTTCGGAGAACTTCCCCCGGAGGTCTTGGAATGGTTAACAAGCAAATAATAATAATAATCTTCACGGTCTAAATCGGCTTAAGAATTTTTGTCTTTTTGTGTCAGAGAGTGGGAGCCGACGGCCTCTATTCTATGCGGCTAAGCCGCCAAATTGTATGTAATCTCTTCTCTTATTTCTTGTATGTTATTCTAGAAATTGTTTTCAATAATTTATGCATCTAAGTTCTTTTTTTCCTAGTTCGATCTTTCCTTTATCTTTGGATCAATATATATGGTAAAGTCAAGGCGGTTCTTCGTATTATTATAGAAAGGCACTCCTAGTGCTCTATAAGAGGGAAGTCCGGTACTAAATCTAGTCTTTGGTAATCATGTATTTTTGTAAGATAAGTAATCTAAATAGAGAATGCTGTAAGAGTAGGAAGAGTTTGAGAGGGCAGAACTTGCTTGAATGTACTCCGAATTGGCTTAGATTCCCGTGACAGGAAAATTCTAGGACTGGTAGAGGTCAGACTCTTGTTTTTTTCTCCATTCCCATTCCCCTGTCTTTTTTGTTATTCTTTTTTGTTCATTTTTCTCTGCTTTTTTCTCTTTCTGTCTTGTCTCTTCTCCCTCTCTTTTTGTCTTTCCTCTTTTCTTCTTATTCTCTTCTTTCTTTCTTTTCTCTTTCCTGTTGTTTTTGTTTGTTCTTCTTTCTTTCTAGGCCCTTTTTGTTTGTTCTTTTTCCTTGTTTTTCTTTATGTATTACACAATTGACTAAGGAAAAGGCTTCTGAAATCTCTGAAATGATGAATCATAAAGGACAGGTATTTTACTTTCGTTTTCTCTATATAAAGTGTAAATCACTTTTCTAGTTGAAAAAAGCACGGAAATTTCTCTAAATGTAGAATCACAAGCCTAGTCTTCTTTTCTTTTGTTTTTATGCTTAAAATTTTTCACTGTTTTTTTCAGTGTTATTTTATTGGTATATACATGGATCCTGCCCTCTTTTGCTTCCTTTCTAATTGTCTTTGAGAAGCATCGTGTGTTCTTCACTGTCTTCTTTGTTCTCTTCTTTCTCTGCATCTTGTTCTCTCTCTTCTTTTCCCTTCCTTTCTTTCTTTTTCTTGTTGTTTCTTTCTTTCTTCTTCCTCTGTTTTTTCCTCTTTCTTTATTGATTTACACAATTGACGAATGAAAATGCCTATGAAATCTCTGAAATGTAGAATCACAAGGGACCTCTCTTTTCCTTTTGTTTTTCCTATCTAAAGTTGACTTCACTTTTCAAGTGTTTTAACGCACGCAAATTTCTCTCAATGTAGAATCACAAGCAGCGTCTTCTTTTCTTTCGTTTTTATACTAGAATTTTTCACTGTTTTTTTTTCAGTGTTATTTTATTGGAATCTTTTGGAACCCTTATAGGAAAGTCTTAGTACGAGGGATCTTGATGTGCTTAGTTTCAGATGGATGTAAAGCACTAGCGTGGTTCGGAGAGCTTCTTGGAAGGATTGGACTGGTTAACAAGAAAAGCATAATCTTCTGCATGGTCTTTCCTAAAATTCCTGCTTCAGAATTCTTGTCTTTTTATGTAAAAGAGTGAGATCGTCTACATTCTATGTAGTAGCTAAGCCTACTCTTCTGTCATCTCTTCTCTTGTATTCTTTCTTGTATTATTTTCTGTGTTGTGTTATTCTAGAAATTATGTTGTTTTTTTTCGTAGTTCGAGATGCTTTCTTTCTGTTTTATGAGTTATACTCTAAACGCTAGTTGTTTATTCATGAATTTAGGAGTCATGATTTATGCTTAGTTTTATCTCGTGTTTTTTCTTCTAATAGATTTCCTTGTTGTTATTTTGTGTGTTGCGGTGAGGGGGCCCCTTCGAAGGGCCCGAAGTGCTTTAGGCTACTGCTTCTTCCGTGAACCAAGGAATTCCTCTTTTCTAATTTCTTTGTTCTCTGCTCTTCCGCTTCTTTCTTCTTTTGTTTCTTTTTCTTCTTTCCCTTGTGTCTTTTCTCTTCTTTCTTGTTCTTTACTAGGAACTCTTGTTGTCTTTTTCCTTTTTGTTTCTGTCTTTCTTTCTGAATTACACAATTGACGAATGAAAAGGCCTAAAAAATCTTTCAAATGGGAAATCATAAGGGACCTCTCTTTTCTTTGCATTTTCTCTATATAAAATTGAAATCACTTTTCTAGTTGAAAAAGCTCGTAAAATCTCTTCAATGTCAAATCCTAAGCCGAGTCTTCTTTTCTTTCATTTTTATACTATAATTTTTCACCTTTTTTATTTTTATGGAATTTTGTACTATTTTGACCTGCCTCCCTTGGATTCCGCTTTATTTATTTGGGATGCTTAGTGGATTCTTCACTCACTGTCTTCTTATTGATCTTCCTTTTTGATTCTTTCTCTTACTTATCCCCTGATTTCTTTCTCTTGTTCTCTTCTTTTTCTGTCTTTCTCTTCTTGCTCTCTTCTTTCTTTGCTTTCTTTGTCTTCTTCTTGTCTTTCGTCTTTTCTCTCTTCTTATTCTTGTTTCTTCTTCTCTTCTTTTCTTTCTTCTTTCCTCTCTTCTTATTCTCTTCTTTCTTTTCTCTTTGCTTTTGTTTCTGTTTGTTTTTTTCTTGTTATTTCCTAGGCCCTTTTTGTTTCCTCTGTCTTTTTTCCTCTTTCTTCTTTCCTATTTTTATGGATTTACACAATTGACTAAGGAAAAGGCCTCTCAAATCTTATAAATGTCTAATCATAAAGGACATAGATTCTCTGTGCGTTTTCTCTATCTAAAGTTGAAATCACTTTTGTACTTAGAAAAAGCACGTGAATTTCTCTTAATGTACAATCATAAGCCGAGTCCTCTTTTCTTTCATTTTGATACTAGAATTTTTCACCTGTAATTCTCTTGGTATATAAATGGATCCTGCCCCGCTGCGCTTCCTTTCTTTCATACTTGTCTTTCTATCTTTAGGAAGCTGGTTGTCTTCTTCATGGTCTTCTTTGTTCTCTTCTTTTTTGATCCGTTCTTTCTCTTTTTCTTGTTCTCTTCTTTTTCTGTCTTTTTCTTCTTGCTCTCTTTTTTCCTGTTCTGCTTTCTTTCCTCTCTTTTTTCTCTTCTCTCTTTTTCTCGTTGTTGACTGGTCTTGTTTTTTCTTCTGCTTCTTGTCTCTTCTTTCTTTTCTTCTTTCCTCTTCTCTTTCCTCTCTTCTTGTCTTTCCTCTTTTCTGATTCTCTTTCCTGTTGTTTCTGTTTGTTCTTTTTTCTCTGTTCTTTCCGAACCTTCTGGGCCCTTTTTGTTCTTTCTTTCCTCTTTTTCCTCTTTCCTCTGTTCTCTTTTTAGAGACAAGGAATCCTCCTATGTATTTGCTCTGGAACCCTTCCTTTTTCCCTCTTGCTTCCTTTCTCATTGTCTTTCTATCGGAAGCTGGTTTTATTCTTCACGGTCTTCTTTTGATCTTCTTGTTGGATTCTTCTTTCTCTTTTTCCTCTGCCTTCTTTCTCTCTCTTTCTCTCCTCTGTCTCTTTCTTCCTTCTCTGTCTCTCTTTGTTCTGGTTTCTCAGAGGCGCGGAAGCATCTCGTGAAGGCTGCAGAACCCAAGGGCAAAAGCCCCCAACGGGCGCCTTCGGTGACGATCTTCCTCGCTTGAGAGAACCCTTGGCTCGGAGAGCGGTTCTTGTCTTCTTTCTTCTTTTCTTTGTCTTCTTTCTTCTTGTTTGTTCCTTCCTTCTTTCCTGCTTGCTTTCTTTGCTTTCTACATATTTCTGTAGACATAGTTCTTCTTTCGCGAAATAGTCATGGAGGCATGGACTCTATAGTCCGCTAGGAATTCGTACTAGGCATGTGAAAATAGGGACTGGCGGAATGCATTCACTACTAGAAACTCGGAATCCCGTCATGATGGAAGTTGTTCTTTCGTATTCTTTTGTCTCTCCTTCTTCTCTCTTTTCTTTTCCTCTGCTTTTTTTTTCTCTCTTGTTTTTTCTCTCTTTTCCTTTGCTTTTTCTCTCTTGTTTTTTCTCTCTTTTCCTTTCGATCTCTTTCTTCTTCTTTTTGTCTTTTCTTCTTCTGTCTTTCCCTCTTCTCTGATTCTGTCTTTCTTTTCTCTGATTCTCTCTTTCTTTTGTCTGATTCTCTCTTTCCTTTCTCTTTTCTTTTTCGTCTTCTTTTGTGTTTTCTTCTTCTCTCCTCTCTCTCTACTTCTTTTCTCTCCTTTCCATTGTCTCTACTCTTTCTCCTTTGTCTTGCTCTTCTTGCTTTCTTTCTTTGTGTAATAAGAATTTAGGTACTTGTTCTTCTCTCTTTTCCTTTGTTTTTTTCGTCTTCTTTTCTGTCTCTCTTGTTTTTTTCCTCTCTCTCTTTCTTTTGTCTCTCCTTCTTCTTTTTCCTCTTTCTCTGCTGCTTCTTCTGAGTTTTCCTTTGTCCTACTTGGGCATTGGAAAGAGAGCTCTGATTCTTCTTCTTGCTCTGATTCTTGCTCTGATTCTGATTCTTGCTCTGATTCTTCCTCTTCTTCTTCTTGCTCTGATTCTGATTCTTGCTCTGATTCTTGCTCCTCTTTTCTTGTCTTCTTATTCTGAGATTAGGCTAGGAGCTAAGCGATGAACGTCTCTTTCGTCAACCCACAAGTTTTCCTTTTGGATGTGGTATTCTGTGTGAAGTCTCCTTACTAAGAAGGGACAATCCAAGGATCTAGCTACGACTGGAACTCTGTACTAATGACTCATGGACTAGTCCTTTCTCTAATTCACTTTCTCTAATTACTAAGAAGAATGTACTCCGAATTGGCTTAGATTCCCGTGAGTGGCAAACCCTCGGACTGGTACTAGAGAGGAAAGAAGTACGTGAACTCCTGTCCATGTACTATCTCCAACCGAGTCCTCCCTTTTAGATGCACTGGAACCCTTATAGGAAAGGATTAGGACGAGGGAGCCGCAGGTGCTTCCTTTCCACTTGTCTCTCTTTCGGATGCTAATTGTATTCTGAACTGTCCTCTTGGTTCTCTTCTTTCTCTGCATCTTGTTCTTGCTCTTTTTCCTGCCTTCGTTCTCTCTCTTTCTGTCTTTGTCTTCTTCTTCTTCCTCTCTTTTTTCTCTTCTCTTGTTTTCTCGTTGTTGACTGGCCTTGTTTTTTCTTCTGCTTCTTGTCTCTCTTCTTGTCTTTCTTCTCTTCTTATTCTCTTGTTTTCTTTTTCCTTTTGTTTCTGTTTGTTCTTCTTTCTTGTTCTTTCGGGGAATTTTTGTTGTCTTTGTTTTTTCCTTTTGTTTCTGTCTTTGTTTATGGATGACACAATCGCCTAAGGAAAAGGCCTCAAAAATCTCCTAAATGTCTAATCCTAAAGGACCTTTCTTTTCCTTTCGTTTTATCTATCTAAAGTTGACTTCACTTTTCAAGTGTTTGAAGGCTCGTAATCTCCTTTCAATGTCAAATCATAAGCGGTGTCTCTTTTCCTTTCGTTTTATCTATCTAAAGTTGAAATCACTTTTCAAGTGTTTGAAGGCTCGTGAACTTTCCTAAATGTGGAATCACAAGCAAGCTTTCTTTTTCCTTCGTTTTTATACTAGCATTTTGCACTGTTTTTTTCCGTGTTATTTTTTTTGGAATCTTTTGGAACCCTTCTTTTTGCTTCCTTTCCACTTGTCTTTCTTTATGAAAGAAGCGAATTGTATTCTGAACTGTCCTCTTCTTTTCTTCTTTCTCCTCTCATTCTTGCTCTTTTTCTTTTTCCGGCTTTCTTTCTTTCTTGTTGCTCTCTCTTCTTTTTCTGTCTTTGTCTTCTTCCTCTCTTTTTTCTCTTTTTTTGTTTTTCTCTTCTGTTGTTTTCTCGTTGTTGACTCACCTTTTCTTCTTCTGCTTCTTGTTTCTTCTTTTCTCTCTTCTTGTCTTTCCTCTGTTCTTCTTCTCTTCTTTTCTCTCTTCTTGTCTTTCGTCTCTTTTCTCTTCTTCTTTTTCTCTCTTCTTTCTTGTTCTTTACTAGGCCCTTTTTGTTTGCTCTGTCTTTTTCCTCTTTCTTTTTTCCTCTTTCTTTATGGATTTCACAATCGACGAATGAAAAGACCCTTTAAATATTTAAAATGATG
>JAYMSL010000020.1:0-78492 GCA_036897195.1 Plantago coronopus
TCCATTTCCTAAAACCAAAGAAAGAAAGAGAGAACAACAAGAAAACAAGATCGAAATTCTTACATTTTTGCTGTCGTCCATTTCTTAGTCAAAGTTCTTAGTCCAAGAAAGCAATCCAAAGACAAAACAAGATGGAAAACAACATTGAAATTCAACCATTTTGTTGTCGTCCATTTTTCAGAAAAAAGAAACAAAATAAGAAGGAAAAACAAGAGAAACATTACTACTTTTTGTTGTCGTACATTTCTGAGTCAATCAAAAAAGAAACTTAGCAAAAGAAAAGACAGAAAAAGAGAAAATAACAAGAATCAGAGCAGAGGGTCATTGTATAGAAAGAACAATCGAAATCTTCCAACTCGGACACAAGGGAAACCTGCAAAGAATCCAAAAAGAAACAGGCCTTCCACAGGAAACGTCTCCACTATTCATGTAGAGAAAGAGTCAAAAAAGGAGAATGACCCCTTTCGTATAGAAAGACGACTCTGCCCGTCGAAGAGTCAAAGAAAGCAAAAACAAGCATAAAATTGCAAGGAAAGAAAACGCAGAACAACAAGAATCCGCGTAAAGTAAAGAAAGACAATCCACCAAGCGAGTTCTTCCATACAGATGGATCGAGCGAAGTCACAATTTCTCAAGTAGGAAAAAGCAACAAACTAATGGCGTATAGAAAGCAGCCAAGAGCGAGACCAAATAAATGGAGAATCCAGGAAGTCCCTCATTGATTCAAGCAAGTACAAAAAAAAGAAAGCAAGAAAGTCCTTGGGAATTGCGTATAGAAACAAACAAGATTTGGAAACCAGACACAAACGAAAAAAACAGGAAAAACACCTCCCTCTCTCTCTACTAGCCAATGGAAACTCAAACATGGGAAAAAGAGACATAGAACAAAGACAAAACAAGCAGTAAGAACCAACCAAAACCAAGGAATCCATATCCGAAACAAATCCCTCCCAGGCAACGAAGTCCGCGAATGGCAAATCACAGAGAGAGATGAGTAGTGCACCAGTTGTGTATACAGAACAATCCCAACAAAAGAACCTCGTCGAATGATAGAAAGACGAGTGCAACAATTGTGTATAGAAAGTTCCTCGGAATCGATTGGAAATAGACTGCACTAGGACGTATAGAAAGGAAAACCATTCATTGACTTATGGAAAGACGAAAACGCAAGCTACTAATAAAATCAGATAGACAAAGATTCAGGAACCCATTCCATAAATCCACGAAACAAAGACGACAGAGCCCGTCTCGTATAAAAAATGAGGGGAATTTTGTATTAGTAAAGAAACATTGCAGCAGAGATCATAGGCAACACAAATCTGGGAAACAAAGACACCAGGACGGCAGGAAAAAGACATCTACGAAAAAAAGTGAGAGGGAAAGAAGAGGACACGGGGAAAACAAGAGCAGGAACAGAGACAGTAGGTAGCGGGAACAAAGAAAATCCAGACAATCCCTCTCGTCTACTCGAAAACACTAAGGAAACAAACAAGCAAACAAGCAAAAACATAGATTTCATAAAGACAAAAAAACAAGCACTAGCGGCCACAACTAGAGAATCTAGAAGAATCTAAGTATAGGAAGTTCGATGAAGTAGAAAAGAAAGGAATCCGTACAGCAAAACGAAACGAATTCTACCTCTACTCACAAACCGACAACAGAAAAAACAGAACAAGAATCAAAAGAGCAAACAACAAAGAAATCCGAGAAATGACTATGCATACTTTCCATCCGAGCAGTCTCAAAAGACTACTCCAACTGCCAACAACAAACTAAGACACGTGCAATCACAGAGAAGGGTCCTAGCATAGCCAAACATTCCAAGACCTCGAGAAAGAAGAGATCTCGAATTCCTTTTCCCAGAAGATAGGTCCCAGAGTCCTAAGAAAGGGCATCTAAAAAGAGCCCCTTACAGAATAAACCGAGACTCCGAACAAGCAAGCAAACAAACGCATAGGGAACACAAACACAAGGCACTTCCGCCACAATTACATGGAACAAGAAACAAGGACAAGGAGAGATCTCCGAACAACGAGGGAACAGCTGGCAAAAATGCGAGAATGACCGAAATCCAAAAACCAGAGCAACTAACCAACTCCTGCAAATAGAAAATCGAAAGGAGTTTCCCCACAGCCTAAGAAGGCAAAAACCTTCGGAAAGAATCCAATCCTAAGGAATCCAGGATAGTCCTAAGAAAGGGAATCGAAAAAGAGCTACCAGCTCATGACTATGCACAAGCAAACAAATCGGAGCTACGAACTCCTAACTACGCACAAGCAAACGAATAGAAGACACAAACACACATCAACGGCACTTCAGCCACAATTACATTTCACAACAAAGAGGGATCTCTTGGAACAGGATTCATGATGGGAACAGCTGGCAGAAATTCTAGAATCCAAAAACCACATCCACTAGCCAATGCCTTCCAATAGATCGAAGGTCGTTTACAAAAGAAGCCAAAGAAAAAACCTTCCGCAGGGAGTCCAAGAGAAAGAGCAAAGTCAAAAAGCCACAGCAAAATAGAAAACTCCTGCTAATAGATAGAAGGGAGTTTCCAAAAACAGCCTAAGAAGGCAAAGAAAGACAATGCGAGCCAGTACTTCGAGCAGATCCAGTGAATTCCTTTTCCCAGAGTCAGAAGATATGTCCCAGAGTCCTAAGAAATGGCATCGAAAAAAGATCTCCGTACAGAACCCATTGAGACTAGGCACAAGCAAACGCATAGGGAACAAGGAGCCGCACTTCAGCCACAATTACATTTCACAACAAAGAGAGATCTCTAAACAACGATGGAACAGCTTGCAAAGATTCATGATGGGGACCGCTGGCAGAGAATAGAATAGAATAGGGAAAAATCCCAGTCCAAAAACCAAATCAACTAGCCAACTCCAGCAAATAGAAAAAAGAAAGGAGTTTAACCACAGCCAAAGAAGGCAAAGAAAAAGCCGTAGGAAAGAATCCCATCCTAAGGAATACAGGATAGTGAAAAGAACAGAAAACAGAACAAGAAAAACAACAAAAAGAGAGAGCAAAAGAACAAAAAAAAAGAATCCGAAGAAAGCAGAAAAGTCCGGTGGAGAGAGGAAAGAAAAACATAAGCAAAGAAAGAAAGAAATAAATTTTTTAAATAAATAATAAAAGAATATATTTTCTTACCAAAGATAAATAAACTAAAACATTACACAATATTTTAATGATTTTTCCGGCGGACATTTTTAACATCTAAGCCACTGCCGTAAAAAAGTCTTAACAATTAAAAAAAATTAATGAATTGAGATATTAACCCTAAACTACCTTGAAAAAATGACAGATGCTAAAATTGCTGCATTAGTATTTTCTTTTATAAATTACTTGAAAATTGCAAAAACAACAAGGGGCTATATGTATTACGCCAAAACAAAAAATCTTAAAAAGATTTGGGCTGTAACCGATCTTTCCAGAATCGTCTTAGAGAATTCTACTTCAAGTAAATGCTTTCGCAAAAAGAAAAACATGAGAAAGTTCTTAATTAAGAAAAACTCTATATTTTAAATCTACAATAAGTTTTTTATAAAAATAATAATAATATTTGTCACTCATCCGGCCATTAATGGTCCAAGAGCTACATACAAGTTTCATACAAAAATCTTGACGAGCTAAAGACCCATATGAAGAATCAAAGAGAAAGAGAAATCTTTCAACCGAAGCTCTCCCTATAAATATAATATATAAGAAAGCCTTGCAGGGTTTAGAAAAAGATAAAAGAAAGAATCAGAGGAGAAAAAGAAAACAAAAAAGAAAAAAACAAATAAAAAGAAAAAAGACAATTAAAAATAAGAGAAAATAACAAGAAAGAAAACAAAAATAAATAAGAAATATAAAAAGAGGGCAACCGACGGAGTATTTGTACTCCCTATGACCATTAGACCCATAAATATAAACATAAATATAAACATAAATATAAACATAAATATAAACATATTTTTAAAAGAATCCTGCCACATACAATTTCTATAAAATTTCTCGTCGCTCCTTATAGTGACCTCCCCACAAGGAAGCTAATATCTCCAGGCCTAAATGCACCCTACTCCATGAGTAGCTTTTATAACAAACCCATATCCCTAATACTAATTTTATTAGAAAGCTTCGGGCCCAAGGCCCTTAATGTTCAAGGAATCAAACTCTATACCTTGAATTTGCATCCAAATTGAAACCATTTCAGTAGACTATATATTTATAATAAATATAATAAATTTTTTATTACGATATCAATCGATCCCAGAATCTATTGCCTTAGTTAATCATTATTTAATTTAGTGAATATAAGTACTCCAGAATCTTGTGTACAAGTTATTTCAAACTAAATAATTCAAAATAAGAAGCAGAAAAAAGCAAAAAAGAAATCAGAGTCATAAAAGCAAAAGAAAAGGATACCGTACGACTTTGCTTTAGAGTTCAGATACCGTAATACGCCCTACTTTGCCTATTTAGTTTTTAAGAACCGCCTATTAAAAACATACCACTTCTTTCTTTTTTTAATTATTAAAAAAGCGAATAAAAAAGAAAAAAATCCCTTCCACTTTAGCTCAAATTGGAGTAGCTCGATCCGTAGAACAACAAAAATTTTCCCCACGTTGGAGAAAGAAAAGTGGGATCCCTGACCCATTATAAATCTATTATAATATGGATCAGCAAAGACGCCATCTACTGCAAAGTAAAGAAAGCTTGTAATTGATTTATCAAAGTTAGCTCCTCTCATCACAATCCTGCCAAAAAGAACGATTAAAAATAAGACAGAACGTGAAGAAAGAAGAATAGAAGAAAGGTCGGGGAAGAAAAGAAATAATTAAAACAAAGGACGGAATTAGAAAAGAGAATTAAAAGGTAAGAAGAAAAGAAAGCAACACAAAAATAAAGAAAAAAGATTCTGCCTCTTTTATGAAAATTTTAAGCCAAACAAATGAATCGCAAAAAGCACCATCTGTCTTAGAGGAACATTTTACCAACAAAGAAAGCAGAAACGAAAAACAAAACACACCTAAGTCACAACATGGATCTAGAGAAGAAAAAGGATTCTTTTGCAGTGAATCTCGTCTAAGTAAAATTTAAGTAAAATCTAATTAAAGAGGGCTTTATCATACACAACCAACAATACTGGAAAAGACAAAAAAGAACAAAACCTAAAGGTGTTTTACATTTAATAAAAGAGGAAAAGAAAAGGAGAAAACAAGTCAAAAAGAGAAAATAAAAACAAAATTCTTGTAGATAACGTTAACTCACCTATAATTCTGTCATAAAAAAGTTCTTAAAAAGCATGTGGAAAGAAATATAAAAAAAAGAGCATGGAAAAAAGTATGCTCCTGAAAATAGAAAAGCTCTACTCTAGTACGAGAAATTGTCTTTCGCGAGTCTTCCAATAGTAATATACATAATATACTACTAAAAACTTTGAGACTGGTATTTAAGTATTTATAAATATTAAAATAATTAAAAAAATACTCGTAAAGATATATAAACGAATTGCATTCCAAATAATAAAAGGACCTTTTCATTAAAAAATTATAATAATACAAATGTTTTTCTGCTATGTATGTTTAAAGTCTAAGTAAAAATAAATGACAAACAAGGATAAAACACAGCTAAGAAAAAAATATTCTAGTTTATAGTTAATTGTCTAATAGTATACTTTTGAGTTGAAACCCGGGAAGCCTTAGGCTTATAAAGTAAAAATAACATGAAGAAATAAAAAATCAATTAGGAAACAATAAAAACAAAAGCGCATACTTCCTTTTTTAAACTATCAACAAGTATCTACTTTGTATAGTGATGATAGTATAATAAATAAAATACAAATATAACTGCAAAGAAAAAGACCTTGTGAGTATAGAATTATATTAAGAAGAGAAATTATTTAAAGCATCTTTTTGAAAAACAAAACAAAAAGACTATACCCAAATTAAAATAGAAAAATCTAGTATAAATTACTGCAAAACATCTTATTCGCCAAAAACTAGAATACATAAATCAAACGAATTCCCTCGTGAATGAATTTCTAAGATTTTATAATGAAGAATATAATACTCATATTTTAAAATCATGCTTCGTGATATAACTCGATAGAATGCACTCTTCCCAGAAAAGTCTTATTATTTACTTATGTTGTCATTTGAAAATTCCTTTACTAAACAAAGTTTCAAAATTGAAGTAAAGATTTTTTACCTATTTTTTTTAAACAAGAATCGTGACCGAGAGTCAAGAATATTATAATATAATAATACCCCTGAAGTTGTTAGGAAAGTGCTAAATAGACCCCCATAAATTTAAACAAAAAAGTGACCCGGGGAAATCCTTAAGAGCTAAATTCTAAACGCCGGAAACAAAAGACCTATTACAAATGGAAAAAGTGCTTCCTCGCTAGAGAAGAGAGATCATGAAAGATCGGTGGCGGAAAAAGAAAGAAGAATATAATTCTAATAATACCATATACAATGCAAAACTGTAAAAGTTTTAGGTAAAATGAAGTCGAAGTCTCTTACTAACTATCTAAACACTAAAGGGAGAATTCTTTCTATATTTGACTATTTAAACACAATTAATACTAAATTGCACTTTTTCAACTCAAAACAACTAGTTAGTGAATAACCCCTATTCAAAGAGCTCCCAACTTTTCTACCAAATAAAAAGAAGAAATTTTATAGTTATATTAAGTAAGAAAAATCTTTATGAAATAAATGAGAAAGGAAAAAATATTATTAAAAACTAAAAATAAACTATAAATAATTAAATATATATAGAATTTACTATAAATAAGATAATGCATAGAAGTAATTTGAATGTATATATAGTTATGTATATATAGTTAATAATAATATATTATTAGATGATATCGTAACGAAAAATATAACTAGAGTCGAAGAATGACCGACCAAAACTAGACAGCTAGAAAGAAACTTGGGCAAACACAAAGTAAGAAAAATAAAACAATTATGGACGAAAAAATAAACTATCATAAAAAAACCCGAGGTCAAAAATCTCAGTGCCATAAGAAGAGAAGAGATTTAAAAATAAGAAGCAAAAGAAGAATATGAAATAATAAAAGAAGAAGTTAGAGAAAAAAAGAGAATAAAAAGCAATATAAAAAGAAACTTTATTTAAACTAGACCCCTCAAAGAACTAGTTCTCATCTACACAAGCACTGGGACAATGAATGTAATAACAACCCTTCCAAGGCTTTAGCTGCGTAAATCACTTAAAAAAATGAAATGGACAAAAATCTTTGCAATAAATGAACTACACCAAATCAAAAACAAAAAAAACTCCGACATAAAACGAATACACTACATCTTATATAAATACTACTCAGAAGAAACGAGTCCATCCAATAGGAAAAAGAGGAGAGAAAGAATACCCAATCGAATGCACTAGAAAAAAACAGAAAAGATACATCAAGAAAGTAAAAGCTCGCGAATAGAAAGAAAAAAAACTACAAAAGTTTTCCAGAAAAATAGGAAACAATCACTTAGGACAAAATAAAAAATACACTAAAAAACACATTTGACCAAAAGATCAAAGTGACTGAAATCCAATCTCACTCATATTAAAAGTTGTCTCAGCAACATAACAAAGCTCTTCCAAAAGTATTTTTTACTAATTCTTTTCTACCACGTATGCTTTTTATTCTCCTCTTACTTACACATATTAATGTATTACCTAATTATTATTAATTGTAGTTAATTAACAAAATAATTTTAAAAATAATTTAGTATTAATAATTTATAAAACATGGTTTAAAACTGCAACAACTCCTAATTTTTGTTGAAAACAATGTTTGTTTAATTTACATTAACTTCCTCACACAAATTCTACGTACTTTCGAAAAGAAAAATTAACAGTTCTCGCCACTTCCAGAAATAACTCGAATTTTTAGGGGTTATCCTCTCCTAATAAGCATTTAGAATAAAACTTCCACTTAAATCTTTTAACCACAAAAAAACTCTACTAAAGTAAAAAATATACTTTATATCATACCTAACAACATTGTTCAAATTATTACTTTACTATCTTACAAACAAATAAAAATATAAAAAAGGAAGCAAGAATGAAGGGGCCCCGCTACGGGAATTATAAACAAATAATATGCAAATCAAAGAAAAAGAGAATACACGCAATCATTTGTTGTCGTTCTATTTCCGTAACCAGGAAAAAGAAAAGATAAAGAAGTAACAGAAAGAGAAAAACACAGAGAGAGGGCAAGAAAGAAGGAAAAAAAAAGAAGAGCGATTGGAAAATAAAAAGAAAGAACAAGCAAATACTACACCTACAGATAAATTTTTCTTTCTATATAAAATTTACGAAAACACCAAACAAAAAGAAACAAGAGACAAAAAGATTAAATAGGACTTAATTCATGAAAAATAAAACTTGTGCACGAAACTCTATATTTAAAACATATAAAAAACTTGGAGAAATAGACGACAGCAAGGATTTCCACAAATAAACCAGAGAAAGTAAAATATAAAGCATTTTTTAACCAATCAAGTATAACTATGGCTTTAGTCTTTATAAAAAAAAGCAAGAACAATTGACTCAGAATCGTAAACGTAAAAAAAACAATAAATTTCTTTATCCAGAAGAGTAACTTTACTTAACGCAAAAGAACGCAAGCAACGAATAAATAAAAGTTTTTGAGAAATGGGCCCATGGACCCCAACCTACTCCGCAATAGACAGACCCAGTGTAAGTTCTATCCACATAATGTTGTTCGAACAAAGCCTACAATAACAAAAAAACAGCAAGAAAAACCCAGAAAGAGAAAAAGAAAAGAGAGAAAGTCGAGCAGAAAATAGAGCAAGAAAAGCATAAAAATAAAACAAGAGAAAAAATAATTTGGCCCTTCATACAAAAAGACATCTCCACCACACAACTTAAAAAGAAATTAAAAAGGAAGCGTTTTGATCCGAGCAATAAGGACTCAAAACTTATAAAATAAAACATAGTAACGACACCCCCGTGACCCTCGTATCCTGAACACCGTCCCACTTGAAAAATAAAACACTACTAACTAAAATTAAAAATAAAGAGATCATACGAAACAAAAAGACTCTTATTCCAAAAACCAAAAATACTTTTAAAAATAGTTAGAAACAGAAAGCAGAAAAGTGGACAGAAAAAAGTAGCTATAAATAAGGAATAAAGTAAAAAAAGTAGTATAAACTTATGTCCCATCCACAAAATATGATAAATATCAATAAAACCTCAAGAAAGATCTAGAATGAGAAAGAAAACAAGAAAATAATAGAAAAAAAAGAGAGATGAATAAAAGGAGAAGATAAAAAAAAGAACAATGAAATAGAGAGAAAAAATCTCACACTAACTAATATAGTTTGACAAAAATCCCCGTTAATACAAAACTTTCCCGAAGTTTCAGAACTCAACAGAAACAAGAACATAAAATTAAAGGTTCCTACTCATAGTAAAATGAACCATAATGCCAACACAAAGGAAACCTTGCAGCCCCAAATAGATATTATAATTAAACAACAAACAATGTATAGAACAAATAACTAAAAGTCTACTTACTAAGTAAAATTTGTTCAAAAATAGACTCGTTTGCAGAAAGTGAAAGAAATTCTAACTAAACAAATAAAGAACAGAAATTGGACCACGAAAAGAAAAGAGCAAAAAGAAAAAACAACCCAAAGTCCGTTTAACAAGCAAGGAAAAAAGACATTATAAACGAAAGAATAGAGAGGAAAAAAGAAAACAGTAAAGAAAATAAGAGAAAAAAGAAGAATAAAAAAAAACAATTAAAAAGAAGAACTCAAAAATAAAAAAGAATAAAATATAAGGAGCAAACGGAAGCATATAGGGGGCAGGGCAGAGGGGAAGAAGAAAGAAAAAGACAATAAAGAAAAAGAAATAGAGAAAAAAATCTATAGAACGAGTAAATAAAAAAGAAAGAAAAAACACTTCAACAATAACAGAATTAACAAATATTACAAGTAATTCAATATGAAAAGGCCAATAACGGGGAAAGTTGGCCTAAAAAAAGGAAAACCAAGGAAGAAATAAGTCAAAAAGAAAGAAAAGAGACAAAAACAAAAAAGAAAAAGCAGAGAGAGAAAAATAGGAACAAAAATAGAAGAAGAGAAAGAAGCAGAATAAGACAAAGAAGTAAAAGGAGAAAGAAGCATAAAAACAAGAAAGAGAAAAGACAAAGAAGAACAAAAAAAAAGACAAGAAAGAACAACAAACAAATAAAAAAAAGCAAGAAGAACAACAAAGAACGCGAGAAAAAAATAAGAGATTTGGAACAAGCAGAAAGAGCTGCGTCCCAAACCGGAAAATACCATTTACACAAGTATGGCCCGTATTCGAATTCCATCCTTTCTAGAAAAGAAGATAATAAAGAACCGTGATGATTATGGGAAGTATAGAAAAATAATCCCTAAAAGCAAAGGCAGCAAAACTCAAAGTACGCCTTTCACTTAGCAAGTATTTCTATCAATTCCAAAAAGATTTTATGAAAAGACGAGGATGGGCAAAAGAATTCAATACACTAAGTTTATTAGATAGGAGGGTTCGCACGAAACTGAAACAAAGTAAATAATAAAAACAAAAATAGAAACAAAAAGACAAAAGAGAAAGAATCCAACAAAAGTACAAAATTCCGATTGTTCAGAGAATAAGATAGGTTCTATTAAGAACAGGTCTATTAATGACAAAAAAACTTTGGAGAAAAAGCAAGCTTAAACGCTCCCCAAGACAACAGAGCCATCATTGTGGGGAGGCATCCAACGCAAAGCGGTCTTTCATTCCCTTGTTTCATTGTAGCACACACACCCTTCGTTGACCCTTGACACCTTCCTTAACAAGCCCTCGAGCCTACTTTGCGCCGCCTTCCTCATGGAAGCCGCCGGGTTTACCCCAAAGGCCTAATTCTATGGTAGAGAACGCTGTAATAATAATAATTAGGCCATGATAGACTTTTTTAAGTATTGCAAAAGAAAGGGTCCGTTGATAGAGCTGGGAAGGGAGGCGATACTAGTTATCAGGTCAAAGAGAGACCAGGCCCCCCTTAAAAATCCATTACTTAATAAGGATTTGTTACGCGCGATATGTCGACGACTTACTACAGGGAATCGTGGGTTCCATAGAGCTTCTCATAGAAATACAAAAACGTATCGCCCCCTTCCTACAATCTGGCCTGAGCCTTTTGGTAGACTCCGCAGGATAAACAACAATAGCTGCACGGAATACGGTAGAATATCTCGGTACGATCATTCGGGAAGTCCCTTCTAGGACGACTATCATATAATTTTTACAAGAGCTGGAGAAGCGTCTACGGGTAAAGCACCTTATCCAAATAACTGCCTGCCACCTACGCGCCGCCCATCCATTCCAAGTTTGGGAACCTCGGTAAAATATCTCGAGCAAACAGCTAACGCAGGGGATGAGCGGAACATTCCGTATACTGGATACGGTTCAGCTAGCGGAGATTTTTGGAACAACTGGAATAAGAAGTTAGCGTATTGTGGGGGACCGCCAAGCGCATCCGGCAAAGATTAAGGGGGATTTCGTTGTCGTATAACTCAGGTCGGAGCATAGTGCCGTCGAACGTTCAACAGGCAGTCTTACGATCGGGCATAAGGATCCGGAAATTTGCATTATATACTCCCGCGGGTCGGAAGGCGGCGGACACTGGGTGAGATCTATCAGCAGCGAATTCCCCATACAATAGGAGGCACCTATCAAAAAGATACTCCAAAAGCTCTGGGCATTAGCCGAAGAAGACCCTGACCAATCTACGTGATCCGTTTGACAAACGTAAGTACATCATAAATTAGTCCGCGAGCATCGCGAGAAGTCCTTTGTCCTACTACAGGTGCCGTGACAACCTTTACCAAGTACGAACGGTTGTCGACTACCAGATCCGATGGTCTGCAATATTCGCCCCGGCCCACAAGCACAAATCCTCGGCGCGAAATATAATCCTAAAGTATTCCAAAGACTCCTATATAGTCAATAAAGAGGTAAGACCTTTGCGGAGTTCTCCAACAGCAAGGAGCTTGGGAAGCTCGGATTTGGTCAAGGTCCAAACAATAAGGAGCATGCAACTACTAGTCCAGTAGTTTTTTCTATTAGTTGCAATGCGAACAGGCCTTGACTTATAAGATGAGTAGGCTTGCGTGAGTTGTTTGCTATAAGATAGCAAGTTTTGGGGCTTTCGATATAAAAAAGTCTATCCGGCTTGGCTTCGCTATCGCGCATGATTTTTCGGCCCTGAATGCCCCTGTAGTCTTTCTAATGCTAATGCTTTTTTCCTTCATTCATTTTCTTTATTTTAGTTGTTGTTGCTTCCGTGCCAGCAAGCCACACCAACCCTACGCCAAAGCAATACTAAACAAGTGAAAAACCCTTTCTATCTTACCTTTAACATCCTTATTGAAAACTAAAGCTCGGTTCAAAGTTAATTTTGAGAAAGAGGAGCTTCTATTTAGATTAGAATCTTAGTAAAAGTAAGAAGCAAGGGATTTAAGCTCATATTATAAAGAACAAGCAACGGACTGAGCGAGCGGCGTAGCACGTTGCGCATTAGCAAAAGACAAGTAACGTGCGGTAAGAAAAACAAGAGGTATAAAGTGACTCGACTGAAAAGAGAGGGCTTGAGAACGCTAGCGCTTGAACTTGGAAACAAGCTAAAGCTACCTTGAATAAATGAATAAAAAAATCTGCTATAGAAAGGAAAAACAAGTTGGTTTGAGGACCCTTTGGTCAAAGGAGAGGTCCTGATTCCAGGATGGAGCTGTATGAGGCGAGAGTCTCACGTACGGTTGCTTTGAGAAGGGTGTGATACCACCACCTATAAGGCCTGACGAGTGGTCTACGGAGCTGCATCCCTTTCTGTTTCTATATATAAGGGTCCTTGCAGCATTTCCACGATATCATTATGATAAATTTATGGGACTTGGACGGAGAATTCTTGCTTCTCTTATTAGCTCGGGCAGTCCTTGTTTCTGGTATTTTAGTCACCTTTTATTGACTCTCTTAATTATGTGCGAGAAAGTGAAAACAAACACATGAGACCGACTGAAACGAAAACGACTACAAGCGGAAGAGGAAATTCCCTATTAACTAATAAGAAGGAGGCTAGTCCCCTAAAATGCCTTTTTGGAGTTAGGGCTAAAAACTCATACAAGAAAAAGAAAGGGTCCTTGCTATTCCTGTTAGAGAATACGTTGTTAGCCTTACAGAATGCGCTACACATCTATCATTCATGTCGGCTTTCCCACTGTTGGTGATTTAGAGGTAGGATTCAATTTAGGATCTTGATTGAGTTCAGTAGGGTTCCTTGAAAGATGAAATAGAAGGAGGACATCCTCAAGTATGCCAGAACTAACAGCCTTGTTGAAAGAGTATTCTCTTTCTGGTTTTTATTCTCTTTTAAGAGGAAGGTCTCGAAAAAACCAATTAAAGCTTTCAAGGTCATAAATGAATTCAATTTGAACAATGTGAAAAGCCCGTCTTTTTCAGGAGGAGCTTACTCAAACCTTAGCTCTTTCATTGAATGTCCTTTGTGTATGTGCCGCCTACCCTTTACTACAGATCAATTTACATCAAGAGCGCTTTACCCTAGTTATAATTTGCATTGCAAACAAGGGATCACTTCCATCTTGTCTTGCTTAATGGAAAAGCTTATAAATTACATTGAATGAGACCTTTATATTAAAATGGGCTAGGTTCTGGGAAGATAAAATACTAAACCTATCATAAAGACTAATAAGTACCGGAAGTGTTTGTCATATTTAGGGCTTTCTCCCGGAGTAGAGCTTGGGTCAATAGCTCTTTCTTTATAATATAGCTCGTCACTCTTTTGTTTATGTTGATAGCATAATTAATATAATGAGTGTCCTTGCGTCTGCAACTTTCGGTCAATCGGCGTTAACCGTTCTTATCTCTTCTTCCTATGGTTCGCTCTGCACCTAACGCTGCTTGTGCTTAGTTTTTCTTTACCAAGGGGCTTTGCTCGCGCACATAGTGAGAAATCAAATAAGGAATCGGTGTTGTCCCTTACCTCGGTTTTCGATTGAAGGCGCCCCCTTTCCTTGCTTTCTTTATCACCTGTAGTTCTCTTACTTATTTAAGTAGAGTACCCTATAAGGTCTGTGTCCGGGCTTACCCCTTTAGCTTCCCGCCTTTGAAATGGGGTGCCGTTGCCCCAGAAGGACATTGGTTTTCTTATAAGATTCTAAAAAGATAACTCACTATAATTTGATCCCGACTCTTTCATAAATATAGAAAACCAATCAGAGTTTTTTCTTTCTCTCGCTAATAGCTCACCTTTTCTTCTCTATTGGTCCTGTCAATTCTCGCAATTTCACTAAAATTAAGAATTTGTGGAGCTGTTTATCGATCCTGCACCTCGTTGGTCAAGTTCCGTTAGAACTCAATTCTTGTGCTAGTTGGTCTTCAAACGGTCTATGAGTCATATATTAGACAGCTACTCGGATTCCACATTCCTTTCGCCTAAGCTTGTTCCCGCGCATTTGTTTTCTTAGTTGCACGGGCCCTTTTCCACCTTCTTGAGGACCCCTCTTCTCGCAAGAGACGGTTCGATAGCAGCTTATGGATTCATTCCTTTTCCTGCTTGCAGGAAAGTGTCATATTCTACTTCCTGCTATTGTATAAGACGAGAAAGGCTTTTTATCTCATTTATCGGTAGAATAAAAATAGACGGATCAGTCGCCTTTTGAAAGCCAAAACATTCGCATAGAGGAGTATTCGTATTACTACACTAACAAGAGAAGAACTTCGAGAATCAATAAGTATTCACTATTTCTGTACTGACGCCGAAATTGTATATAAATAGAAAAATAACCAGTCGTCTTGAGTATCATTTTTTTTTTTTTTAATATTATAGTCATGTTGTGCTCCAGTCGATTACCGGAAAGGCGGTTTAGTCGATACTGCAAAGTCGCTTTTTACACGTTGTGTCAATACGATACAGAGTTTGTTTCCTTAGGTTAGGTTGCTTTCGATACCACTAGTGGTGCTGTTTTGCCAGTCGTAGCTTCCCTTCGATTCCCCATGCACCTGTTGTCCCCTGTGTCCCTGATAAATAGGTGCTTTGTAGTTGCAGCGCATATAAGACAAATGCAGCTCCCCAGGTTGTTCGTTTAGTCTATACAGAGTTGTAGCTAAATTATTCATTGCGAAAAATCTCATAAAGATAAATCAGATCTAAAAATTTCTTGTTGTAAGAATTAAGGAACTAACAACATAGATGTACCAGCACCTGCAGATGACGCAGTGGGCAAACCCGATCCATATTATATTATTATATAAAGGCTATGGCAAACAATCAAGGCGGGCATGAAACTAAAGCGACCACGTCGTCAACCGCAATTAGTCTATCCTGCTGCAGGACCTTTAGTGAAGTCTCCACGAACTCTACTCTCATAGGAAGACGACTCTCTAAATAGGAACATCCAATACAGAGAAACGTGCACTACCAGACTATCGACTAGACAAAGGCATAGTCTATTCTAAGCGCAAGAAGGCGTATGTCAAGGACAAACCTTCCCGACAAAGCAAAGAGGATTTCCATTTTGCATATTGAAAAAAAAAGGTGTAAAGAAGCGTGGCCAAAGGGTCTTCTACTGTTCTGAAATGAAACTGGTATGATAAAATATACATCGCTGCGGATCCTGCTCTAGCCTTTTGGTAGTCGATGAAGCTACTGCTAAGGCTATGAATAGGTAAGTCTATTATTCTCTTAGGACATGACTCAGGGACAGCGCAAAGACAACCTGCTGCGACGAGCGCCTACTCAATAGCCGATTTACGGACTATGAGATATCAATCTAGTATAAAGGATTTCATATCATGAAATCTGGTAATAAATCCTGATATTAAGTCGGGTGAGAGGAAAACTATATAGTTTCAGGGTAAGGCAAAGGGTCTCATTCGAGGCAGCCACCAGTGCGGAAACCTATCGACTAAACCTGAAAAACGCAACCGCAGAGGCAAAAGGCAGTGAATGAGAAAGCAGAGGTGGGGCTAAGGGCGGAAAACCTTCTAACTCGTCTAACTGGAAACTCTTTATTGACTAAACGCTAACCTACAAGCTATATCGAAAAAGGTAGGAGTCAACGAAAACTCACCTGTCTAAAGTGACTTTGCTGTGGGAAATCTTCTTATAGCTACAAAACCAGTATCAACTCAACACCCTAACCGGTCCTACACTTCAATCCCCAATTTTTTGGTGCTTACTAAATCAAGCATACTCCCCACGTCCACACCGCACAGCTCCGTAATGAATGAATAGATTCCCCGTTCTACGCACACTGATTATTTGATAGAATACACATTGATCGACTCACTGTATTCATGACTATACAACACTCATTTATAGATTGACTATATACAAGGATACACTAATTGGGATATTCACAAGGACCATTTCATGGATTCCCGAGTTCTAAACGAAACCAAAAAGGCAAAAGATCGGATTTTCAACCCACCCTTGGACTGTGTGAAAAGTATATCGCAGGGAAGCTGCGGCCCAAGGTATTGTGACTGAGTTGCTACTAGGGAATAGGACGACTCTTCCTCTTTTGATTGGAACTGTGATATGATTTTACTCTATACGGGTAACCTTCAAGACTTGTAGCCTAAAACACCAGTATCGAGTCAACACCCCTGGGACTGAGTGACAACCGGTCTACATATCTACACCTGTATCTCGTTTCTAAACGGGGAATCCTCCTAGCGTAGCCACTACAAAGCAGTTTCACCTAAGAAGCGACTTTGCCGTTTCACCGGAGAAGCTCACTAGTGAAAGATGAATAACGAGGAACCTTATTGGTTAGTCTGGTCATTATCCTACGAAGTATAGGACGCTTGGAATAGTCCCCATGGTGGATTGAAATCCTTTAGGAAACTCTACAAGGCAAATAAAGCTAATTTGGTACTCTTATGCGGGTTGGCTCTCGTGCAATTAATTTATTGGGCCAATTCAGTTCAATCCCATGTTGGCCTGTTGATCCAAAAATACGAGTTGCTTCGATAGGTATGAGTTTTGCTCTTTAGATAGGCTAGCCTAAAAAAAAACAAGCAGTTGATTACTAGCGATGATCCGATTTGTTTAGTCGTTTAGCTAAGTATAAGAGAAATCCATAGTTTGATCAGTTCCCCTTCAGTGGCTAACCTTGAACCTTATTTCGAGATCTCGTTTGAGAAGAAAAAGAACACCACCCCGGTAGCTAGAATGGAACACGCGGGGCAGGACAGGGATCTAGAGGTCTGGCTCGCTTAGCTAGCGAAAAGTATGAAGAGGCGCAGAAGCAGAGCCTTTCATTGACTAAAAAAAACAAGGGATATTCGAACTTTACTGGATTGGCCTATATCTATTCCCTTCGAGATCCTTATCTCATGGGTGATGGACGAGTTCCTCTTAACTGATATCGATGCATGGAACACTGAATCCCTAGGGAACAACACCAATAGAAAAGACCAGACTAAAAGAAGGAGGCGGAAGGCGGGACTCTCTCACAAGGAATAAAGTTCCGCTTGGGTTCTCTAGAAAGTGGAAGCCGGGATCAGACTGAAGCCGTAGGTACATAGTTGTGCTTACATAAGATCTTTGCAGTGGATGGGCTCTCAACGAACTGGCCGGCCAGAGAGCCTCCAGGACAAGAAGAATTGCTCCTCGCAGGAAAACATCCTTTCACCGGCTTAGAAAGTGACTATCAAAGTCCATTCTTCTTATATAAACAGCCGTGCTTTGATCGTGCCATGACGGGCCTTGAGCAGGAGAAGAGCGCTTTGGCCGACTCGTACCTCTGCCACGAACTCTCTCTTTCATGAAAGGCACCGCTCTGCTCGACTTATCCACAGGAACAAGAGGAGCAAACTGCACTCCTGCGCATTCGACTTCCCGAGGCCTTCTTTAGGAATGTTTCCGTTGCAGGTCTAAGACTCCTTCTCCTTCTTCAAACTCCGATTTTTATTACCAGATACACTTTGAGTCCCCTAAGGTTGAAAGAATGAGTCGATACGGCAAAGTCGCTGCTTTTGACCTTTCCGATTAGGGTGATACCTGTTAGATTGGTGTAATGATTTCCCAGTTTGAAGTTATCTATAAGGTCTGGAAACGTGCGAAATCACGCATTTTTTGAACCTACAATAAGTAAAGGAAAGGTTATCTAACTCGCATAACCAAACAAGAAAATAAGTAAACCTTCATGCTCTTCACTTAAGCAACTCGGGACTGTAAGTCTTAAGCTTCACTCCGATCTAAAAGTATCTGATAATATTTTCGGCATTGTCGAGGGAAACTCCGATAACCAATTCAATTAATAAGCTAAAGACAATTGACAGAAAAGTCAACCTTCTTTGCCAAGGGACTAACCTATCTGATATTGAATTAGATGCCACAAAAGCCCCGATTCTGGCTCAATAAAAGAAGGAGTACCCATGAGATGAGCGCCCGTAAGTCGTTTCGTTGAGTTACGGATGTGCTTCCTTCTTTTTATTTAAAGGCGGTGGAAGTTCGACTAGGAAGGTTTGGAGGGAAAGAGAATAATAGATTGACTTAGAGCGATAAGCTTGTTCTCTGGTTTCTATATAAAGAGTGTTACGCAAACAAATAAGATTGGGTACGAGACTGACTAAACGGATTGGAAATGCAGCTCAGTCAAGCGATTCAGGTTAGGCAGAAATGGCATATCCAGGGCACGGCGCAGAGGATGTTCCTTTATTGTCAAAATAAGATAGGAACGAGGTGGTAAGTTACAATTGATATTAAATAAGAACTTGAAGACTCGGCGCCAAAGACAAGGGCTCTTTCTCTAGTAGTGGACATTTCTAAAGCAGTAAGCGAGAGAAGAAGTTCGGCTGAGAAGACCCTAGTTGGGGCTGAGGAACATAAACCGGCGTGGGTTGAGAGGTGAAACTTGGCTTAGTTGCAAGAGGGTTGCCCCAGTGGAATGTATCCCTTTTAGAGAGGTTCCTGGACAGGCGAAGATCAGGGGTTTAGCCCCTAGAGGTAATGTGTGAAGCGCTTGTGCTAGACCTTGGACATCGATCATGGCTTGCGGCCTACTTAGTGGGATCCTTGCTTTGCTCTATAAAATGTTTTCTAAAAATCGGTTTTACATGGGACTCGGCATATGGAGCATGGAATGTTCGCACATCAAACCTGTAACCTTTCTTGTTAGATTCTCTTCCTCCTAGACTAGAAGAGTACTGCCTTCGTCGAATGATCACATCGATAAGTTTATCAGAAACTGAACTTAAACTCTTGGATTGTAGATATTTTGAGAGTTCTCAAACCTGCTTGGCTTTCTTCTTCGCAGCCTCGGGTTTGTGGCCGATAACACCACATAAAGCTAATACCAAAACTCATTCATACTCAACTGGACTTCTAGTTTGAATTCCTTCATTGTTCATCAGTAGAACCTCTTTTGGGAACTCCGAATTCGGCATAACTTCGACGCAGACCTTAACAGGGGCCAATATTTCTCTCGAAACGGTAGGAGAATCACACCAAAGTGGATTGACTATCTGTCTAAATAGATACCCAAATTCGGCGTCCTCTCTAGGGCAAATACTGCCTCCTTAAAAAAGCTGTACTAAGAGAGAGGAAAAGCCTCTCATTATATTGGATCAAGGAAATTCAGCAGGCCTATTCTATCTTAGTGCTATCAGGCCCCAACGAACAGTTACTTTAGTTCTTCCAATCTACGAACAAGAGTTGTCTGGCTATTTAGTTTGGCTTTTGAAGCATACTCCTCTAATGCTTGTGTTTGATTAATTTGTCCACAACAACGAACATCAGCTCCGGGAGTTCTAGGTCAGCCTCAATGTAGTAAATGCCTTTCTCTTAGCCATTCACTATAGTTATTTATTTTGAAATAAAGAGGTGGTAGAGCAAGATTCGTATCCAGTTGTTCAGTCAAAACGAGGAAGGTTAACAAGCGCAAAAACAATACTTAAAAAAATGCTCAATCCACATCCAAAAACGAGAGTCTAAAGAAAGCAAGAGCATCTCTTTATTTTCGTTTTGCCTCGAGGGTTTATGGACTTCTGGTGTGAAAGGGCACAGTTTCACAAGGTTCGGATTTATATACTCCACCGGAAGAAGAGGTTGAAAAAGGCCAGACAAGAAATAAATTCTAAATAAAGAATCATAGCTAAAAGAACAAATTCAGTGTTGTATAACAAACAAAAGAAAGAGATCTATAGTTCTATCCAGGATCAAAGATTTAGGATTAGATTAGCAGACTGTGGATTCTCTGTCATTTGGCTCCTTCTACGCAAGACGACCAGGATCAAATGGTTTACAATAAAATAATGCTAAAAAAAAAGAAGATCGAGACCATTCTTTTTGAGACAAAAGGCTTGACTTCGATCGGGTCCGCGTTGAGGGAAACTCAGATAACCAGAATGATTAGCCTTCCGGAACTGGCAACAGCTCTTTCCGCGGATGTCGCAGAGGATAATATCAGCTATGTTCAACTCCTGGTACTGGATCAATTCCAAACCAACATGCGGGAATGGTAGCCAAACGACTTATTCCTTTTCATTGATTGACTAATGCCCCCATTCTTATGGATCCGCTGCAGAAGAATTCTTTCTATTATAGCCATTTCATGAATTGAATTTTCATCGAGCAAAGGCTTCAAACCTATTATCTGCCTGCTTTGCTTAGCTATTCTCTTTAAAGTAGGCATTAGCCCCTAGCAGTGCCCGTTATCCACGTACTGATATCGAGAATGTAAGTCTTGGTCAATCGGATAGCTGAAAGCTCAGTCATGTTATAATGTATTCCCCTACGACTTGTCCGCATTCATAACGGCAAATGAATGGATTCTTTATATATGTTAATAGATATCAACTAGGCTGCTATAGTAAGAAGGCTGCGGAACGATAGGATGTTGCTAGGATGCTAAAAATCAGATTCTGTTAACTTATCTGCAGTTCCTAATTGAAAACGTGCTATTCCTACGGAGACTGCTGCGGATTCAATACAATAGGCTAAATGTCCCCATTCTTAGCGTAAAAGAAAGGCTGTTCTCTAGTTTCACTGAACGCCAGCAAATAGGAATTTGCTTAGAATTGAAGGAAGATATTCATTTTTCATGTTTGATATTTTCAAAAGACTCTCTATTTGAATCTCCGAGAAAGAAGGTCTAAACAACGGGTTGTCCTCCCAATCTACAAAACTAAAACTACTGGTGATCCTACAACTTAATTGCTTTTGGACTTCCTGGCTAAAGAGCAAAGAGATATCTATTTGACAGTAAAGCTGTAGCTTCATCTCATCTTAGAATAGCTATTCCGCTCGCTGGCATATTCGGTAATAATGAATGAACTCAAAATCCACGAGAACCTATTCATTTATCTTCGCTTATCAAAGCCAAATTGGAGTGATAAAAGGATTTTGAGTATAGTCAATCCCTGCGCATTTCCTCTACCTTACGTGGAAACATATTAGGGAGATATGGCTGTCAGACAAGGATACCTTTGATTAAGGACACCTGAAACTAAGATCTATAATGGTTCAAAGGATGGTAGGTAGCTATTGTGAATGGAGGGTTGATTAGTCAGTTGACAGGACGGCTTTTCGAGTGAGTAGGTTTATTAGTGACTCTAAATCAATCATTACTAAGGCGCAGGAATTGTTCTTGGATTTTTTGCACTTTCTAGCTAAACCAGATTGATTCTTATTTCATTGATAAAACCCTGCTAGTTCAATCCTCACTTTCCATTTCTGGGGTTATAGAATACTTTATTTATTTGCTATTGCTAGTTCAAGCGTCAGCTCTTGCTTAGTCATTGGACTATATCTCCTTTTGAGGGAAACTTTTTAAACACTACTGTATTTCGGAATTCATCCTTTCCTTCGCCCGATTCTCTTCCTTGTCCTAACGGTTCCTCATTTCTCATGTGGATTTCATTTGGCGACTGTTCCATTTATAGTTAGGGAATGAGCTGACGACCATGCTAGACCCGTGAGTCTACTTTTAGAATGGCCCACTTAGCGCCTTTAGTTTTCCATTAAGGCGGTGGTTGACCTTTAGGTTTGTTGCCTTTCCCTTTGCAATTTCCTGCGCGTTCATATTTACTTCTATAATCTTGAGGAAATAAGAAAGTCAGGAAATGTTCACTTATTATCATGTTTCCGCTTCTTTATTACCAGCAAAACTCACTCGCGGAGATGGTTGGCTACATAACATTGAGGGGTATTAGCACTAGACCCTTTTAGAGAAAGAAAATAGGAGTGGAAAATTCTTGGAAAAAGAGCTAAGGACAGCTCAATCCAAGCTAATCTTTCGAAGGCCCTCTATGTATCTCTTGTCTCGGATTCAGTCTGATTTCTGGCTCCTAGGCTTTCCTCCCGGTTGAGAAGTACTATGAGCTAAGCGTGTGCAGTTGGGGGACATGGGATTTGACCCATTAATGAAAACAAAGTAAGGGTAATCTTACATAAATTGAGGCGCCAGGATCAGACGAGAAAGGTAGATATTAGTTTTCGTCAGCTGATTAACTCCCATTAGAAACGGGACCGATAGGGGATAGTTTTGCTCGAGGAATTGGTCTTTTGCTATTAAATCAATTACATTATGTACTGATTCAATCGTTGGTTCAGAAGTGAGATTGAGATGATTTTAATAGAGGCATTGCTATCAAGTAGTTACTCTTCCTATACTGACTTGGAAATACATAAAGAAGAATGAAGCATGAATTTCCAGTAGCTATGCCTGACGTACAAAACTTTCTTTCTGGCCTTCCGCTTCCCAGTCTAGGGAAAATAATAAGAATGACTCTTTCGGTCAAAGTCCAATAGTTAGAGTGGAATTATCCTCTGTTCTCAACTCGGGAAGGAAATAAGCATGGATTTACCTATTCTATAAAAAAGGAATATGCACTTATTGGATTACATTGCCGTCAAAAGGTCCGTTTGACCAAAGGATTTTATTTTTCTTACTCATTAATATCGGTGAAGGCAAAGATTTTATTTGAGTGACACATTCTTTTAACGAGAATCTCTGCTCAAAAAATATTTACAGCGGCAAAAAGATCGATTTTGGTGTGTTAAACATAGTTGTCTAATGTATCCCCGGCATCATGATCCGCTGCTCAGATGTATCTATAGTAACGAACAGCTCCTCTGAAAACCTATAAGAAAGACTACTAGAATCCGAAACAGGAATAGATGGGTTTGAAGTTGGCTTAGAAAGAAGCTTACCAATTACCAATAGCGAGGAGACAAGAACCTGGATAGTCTTTAAGGCCAGGCGCATCAATAGGCGAAAGCAAAGCATTCAAAGCTGTAGCGAAAGGCTATAATTATTAATTAACATAATATTAATATTAAAAAGTAGAGATAAAAAAGTAGAATAGAGCTTTACTTTCTAAAGTAAGTATTTCATAATAATTAACTAAAACTTTCTTATAATAATAAATTTATAGTTAAAGCGTAAAGTAGAATGTAATTTCCCTAAATTTATGAAATAAATAAAAAAGAAATCAATATAAGCAATATGTTTAATTAATAAATATAAATAAGAAGTTATTGTGAAAAACCAAGATCGAAAGAATTTTTTTGTATTACAATCTTATGTATAATGAATCTTAAAACCGACAAGCCAGATTACTTAATAACAATTTTAAATAGTGAACCAAATTAGAATATATTTTATAATTTTATAAAGAATAGAAAAGGAAAGCAAAAAAAAAGAATCAAGAAAAAAGCAAATGAAAAAGATAAATGAAAAAAAAATTTTATTGTAATTGTATTTTCTACTCTAATAAATGTTTTTTAATATTATTGTACTCCAAGAACAAAATTATGCTACTCTGACAACTATAACTATACTAATAATTTTTTAATTTTAAGAGTGGCATTTGCTTGATTTAGTTATGTTATTTGAAAGAACTTTGGGCTCATATAGATGGAATCTTTTTATATTTGAAAAAATATCTAACTAATTAATATTTTATGCGTTGGGAACTAGTCGTAATGTCCATATATATGGAAGAGAATCTTGCTTCTCATCGGACAATTGCGAAAAGGAATCTGATAATTTTCTATTTTTTCTTTTATCACGCACAATCCTTGTTTCTTTGCTCTTTCTTTTTTCTTATTCTATATACTTATATTAGTATTTAATTTATTTTTATTATTCTAATTTTATTAAATTTATTATAAAATTAATCTTGTTATTATTATTCTAATACAATTCTAATTTATGTTTTATTTATATTATTATATATTTTTTTTAATTATTATATAGTTTTTTAGACGAAAAATTTATAAGTAATTTGTACAAATAAAACAAAAGAAAGGAGTACTTTTTGTAATATATAAGTAAGGATTTGGTTACAAGTAGATTCTATTTTTATTGACTTAGTTACTTGCCTTTACTTGGCACTCTGCTCGAGATTTTTTTTAATTGTTTATTCATTGTAGACACTCGCTTTTTAAATTATGCTCGGTATTAAGAAGTTTTTTCTATTTTAATTAGACTAAACTCTATTGCCCCGAATCTAGTTTATGCATATTTATTATTTCTATTTTCTGTCGTTATTCTCTTTTGTCACAATTTTTATTTATTTTTTTTATTTGAGTTTTTTGGTGCTAATTTCGAGTCTCCATTCTCTTTTATAGTGAAGGGCTACCGCATCCTCGAGGATCTTTTGACATGGTTTTTATTTTCGTACTAAATGTTTATTATCTATACACGTATAGGATCTCCTGCCTCTTTGGTTTGTTGTATATATATTTATATAGTTAGCTATAATATGTTTTTTTTATATTTAGTTATTAAATTATTATATATAATATATCTCGGATTATCTTATTTATAGAAATTTATAGAATATTTAATTTTTGTTTGCACTAAATATATAATTATATTATAAAAAACTAGAATTTCTTTTATAAGCATGTTATTAGTATTTTTATTTTAAATTAGATTTATTTATTATTATTAATTTACTTTATTTCCTTTTGTTATTTTTTCTATTTTTGTATCTCTTTATATTCTACCTTTATTTAGATATAATAAAATATATTTATAATTGTTTTATATAACTTATTTAATTATCTTTCTTCTTGTTTCTTTCTAACTCTTTTCTTTCTTTTGCTATCTTTTCTTTTTTGTTTTTCTCTTGTTCTTGGATTTTTATGAATTTTTTGTAGTTGTAGTAGTGTTTTTCTTTGTACTTGTCGTAAAATTCTATATTAATAGTAAATTACTCGTAAGTAATTAAGTAACAAAGAGCGTTTTGCTGGTTGTACGGCGTTTACTAAACTCCTTTGTATATTAAATTTAATATATTTGTAGATTATTCGTCCCTTTGCCTTTGTTGTGTTCGCTTGAACTTAGAAGTTGGTGCGTCTTTTTGGAGCCAAAACAGTTCTTTCACGCATCGCTGGATGTATTTCTGTTTTGGTAAAATTAAAGTTTGCGGTAGAAATAGGAAATGGAAATTTTTGTATGCATTAGGGCCCCTGACTCAGATTCCAGTCCCTTTTTTATTATATTTTGTATATAATGTATATGTATGGTCATGCTTATTTCTATCTCTAGAATTTCTTTTTTTTTTATGAGGGTTTATAATATGGTTTACAATTTATAATAAAGTAAACTCTATTACATATTTAAATTAGCATAATAATTTACAATTTCATTTAAATTTTCTATTCTGGATATCTTTGTAATTTTGTAAAAATATAATTAAAATAAATTCTTTTTTATTTACAAAGAGTCTTTTTTACTTTTTTCTTTGCACAGCATTATTTAGTCTTTTAACTTATCATTTGTACGTATTACAAAGGTGTTAAATGTTAAAGTGACAAAAGCACCCTCGAATTGGTTTATTTATACATATTATTAAGGTTTTATACTCTTTGATTTGTCTCAGAATACGGAAAGATTCCATAATTTACTACTAAAATAAGAGTATATTAATTATACATACATACATAGCAAATATTTAATACGTATTTATATTTCATCTCATTTTTCTTACTATGTTATTTGTTTTTGTTATTTCTTTTTTATATCTATTCTATGACAACAACACCCTTTAGGCAGTATTTTCTTCCCCGTGTATTCATTATTTCTGAAATCACAACATATATGAATTAATGTTATAAAATATATATCATGTAATACCAAAAAATGCAATATCCCAGTGCTATATTTATTTTAATTCTATCAATATAAAGGAGTTATCTGAAACATCTCAAATATTTAATTATGCACAAATTATACATATATAACAATACTAGAATACTTGATTACACCGAATACTTTCTTCAAAAAAAACTCCTTAATTCTCTTATCTAAATAAAGCTCTACCAAGAATACTTTTAATAACTCAAACACCTTCGAAACTTAAATTACGATTCTTTTCTCTTTCCCCTTTTTAATTCTGCCAGATTCCTTCTTGCTTTCTTTAATCTTCTTTATTTTTTTTTGCACCTCTACTTCTTATTTCTATAATATAGGATAATATATAAGTATACAATTGTATAATATTTTATAAATTCAAAAAGAAAAAACTTGTATTTTATTTCCAATATTTTTCTTTTAAAAATATTCATTTATTAAGTTATTTTTTAACCATTATATTAAATTAATATTAAAAATTAGGTTTATTTTTTTTTTGCATTTATACAAATGAAAAACAGCTTTAATAAAAATAGAATTTATTATCAATTCCCAAAAACAATAGAGTCCATCTCCCCAAGTTGGCGACGCTAATAATATTTTCGTGGAAGATTTTATAGAATATGAGCAAGAGTTTTTTCATATTTTGGAGAAAGCAAGGCCTTTTTATGTTTTTTACTTTATTATATTTAAATTATTCTTGTTAAAATTGTATTCCATTTGTATTTTCGAGAACTCCGGGCTTCATTTTGCTGTCTTTCTTTTGTTTTCCTAAAATAATGTTTTCTTATTTGTATTATTTTTGCTTTTTTTTGTAAATGAGGTTGTAGGGTCGACGAGGGAATGTAAGTCTAACACAAAGACTTCATTAAGTTAAGAGTCCTACTTTTGATTCAACAAATTCAAATAAATTATTTATTGTATTTAGATAGTAAATATGGGTAGGTTTTAATTAAGTAGAAATATCTTCCTAGAGCTACCGCTTTGGTACAACGAATTTTATAACTATATAAATTATATTTAAGTTTTAGGTAATTTTTTGTTTGGTTAATTATTACTATCTTCTTTCTTGCGATGGACAAGTTTCCTCTTGTTTTCGATGCATACTTTTTTTGTATTTATGGTTGACTTTTTGTTTTTGATATTCTTCTTTATAAATATTTAAAAAGAGTTATAATTACACTCTTTTACATTATTTTATATACCTCTAAAATATAGTTATTGTTAGAGAAACTAGACTTTTTACCGCACGGTTAATATATAGATAGATGAAGAGTCTTTCCGCTAATGGATATTAAAATCGTTTAAAGCGACAGCCCTGGTATTCTAATACATTTAATGGTCGTTTTTCTTTGTGCCTTTTTCCTATATGTTTTTTCTTTTATAGGATGGTTTTTCATCACTTTCTTTTTATCGTCGTCTATTTTATGTTAATCAAGGAATAAAGAATAGGGAATGCAGAAGTCTTTTTGTCTATTATTTTCTATTTAATTAGGTGGACTCAAGGTTGTTTTTTTTTATTCCTACTTTTATTCTTTTCGATATAAAGGTGTAGTAAACTTTTCTCTATTTGTTTTATTTCTAGTTTTGTATTTTCTTTCAAAAGTTTTGTTTAATATAATCGTGAGGTGTATAAGCATTCTTTTTTTTTAATTTGTGTTTTAATAGCTTTGGCTTTTTCTCGCGATATTTGTATCTACCCTGGAAATATCTACAAGTCTATGTCTCCCTATCCTGCATTTTCTTTACATTACTGGCCTCTTAGTTCTAGAAGACACTCCTTCTTCCGCTTAAGCAGTCCCTTTTCTTTCTTTTCCAACTTTTCCTCTTCTAATTCTATTTTTAATATTACGGAACAGGGACATCGATTTTCAGGTAAAAATGAGTTCTTTGCCTGCATACCATCTTGTTTGGGACGCGATTTCTGCTATCTTTTATTTTGTTTCTGTATTTTTAATAAGTTTTGAAGCTTTTTTAAAGAAGATATTTTGTATTAATTATTTTATTTATTTCTAATTATTATTATTGTATTCAATAAAGAATTCTATATTTATTATTAATTATAGTTTTTTATTATTTTAAACTTATAACTTATATAAATATGTTATTGTAGTAGTAAATAGTCGTATAGGAAAGTGTAGCAAGTTTGAACTATATCAAAACAAAAAAAACTAAATACCTCTTTGTTGGCCAAATTTGCCAGATTGACTAAGTCATTTTTGAGTCTAGAGTTTTACAATAAATTTTATTTAAAATTCATTTGTTGTGGTTATCTTATACCAAGGAATTTCCCCTGTTTTCTTCTTTTGAATATTTTCCTAAAAAGACTAAGATAGTGAAGCAACTAATTTTTTAATTTGGGTTACTTTTCTGTGACTATAGTCAAAAATTGCCTTAGGAACGATTGACTTTTTTTATGCGTCGGCCTCATATTTTTATTTGTTTACTCAAAAATTTATTTAGCTTCTTCGCCTATTTGAATTTTTTAAAAGCGTGTTTTTTAATGTCTATTACAGTGAATGCTTGCGCTGGATTTACTTTCGGAGATGTTGATTATGTTTTTTTAGAAGATTTTTATATTCTACTAATTTTTGGTTAATTCTTTTAGATGCTGTTGCTTTAGATAAATTTATTTTTAATATTGCGCGAAAGAAGATTTTAGTAAAACATATATTTAAGAACTTTTAGATACGCAGTGTATATAATTTAAAATATTATTTTTTATTTATTGCAGAATGATGTACATAAATTACATTTAATATTTAATTGTAGTTATCGTTGATTTCTTTAATGTAGTATTTCGTTTAGTATATTAATTAAACTTGTATTGTATTTATTTTTTTACTTTATTTACTGCATAGTTATAGAAAATTTCTTGTATTTATGAAGGAAAGGGCTTTTTTTGCGTTTACTTTATTTTTAATATTGTTAATAGGGGAGTTTTCGTTAGTTAGATTTTTTGATTAGGCTAAATCAATTATTATGGTTTTGTAGGAGTGAAATCTTTCTGAAACTATTGCAAAAACCGCTCAGACCATTATTCATATTCCTACAACTTCAAATCGAGTTTAGGTTTCTCTACTTTTTTTAAGACATTTATCTTGCTTTCTTAGTGACATTTCTCTTTGTAAAAAAATATAAAATTGCTTTTTATATTGAATTTTTTTTTATCGAATAAAAATCTAATTTCATATTTTGAATTAATTCTATAAATAATTATACTATAAGAATTATTCTATAATCTATAAATTTAATATATTATTATATATACAAATACAATTAAGTTTTGGTTTTTTTTTAATTAATAAAAAATAATTTTTTAAAATGAAACTCGATTGCACATATGTTATGTATCTATTTTAATTTGACATCTCCGTCGTATTATCACTTTAAGTAGAAGCCCCTTTTTTAAGAAACATTCCTTGTGGAATTTACTGTATTGTTTTTACCAAGTTTTCTGTTTCTTTATATTCTAATTTAAAATACTACTTACAAAGGCTTTTCTTATGTATTTTGAATACAATTCAATTTTGGTTCTATATAGCTAGTTTTGCTTATTAAGTTAGCAAATTTTAAATAAAATTCTAAAAAAATACATCAAATTAGTATGCTTAAAGACTATTTTGTAAAAGTATTCTTCTTGGAGGAAGGGCTTTTTTGCACAAAACATGGAGTTAGAAAAAAAATTTTTGGAATAATAAAAAAACCCTTTCTGAGAACGGGGCGGTGGGCCGAGAGTAAGCACACCTTTGGGAAAATAGAACTGGGATGTATTTGAGGGTTTCACGCCAGGTAGACTTAGTTGTTGCAAAAAAGATGTTTAGGAAAGTTTAAAAGGAAAAGGTTGATAGAAAGAATAGCAGAAAGAAAAAAGAGATCCACAATTCAAAAGAAATATAACACAAAACTCAGTAAAGAATCCACGAATTTTAAAGAACTATTGAAGTAAACTTTGCAAAGCTTATCTTGTTGTTTATTGAACTTTTCTCTTTATTTTTTTTGTTCTTTACTATCGTTTTCTCTGTAGTTTATAAGTAACGATAAGAAAAGCCTCCTTATTTTCATCGTTTTCTTTGTCTTCTTTATTTCTGCTGAATTCAGTCGAGATTGGAGACAATAAAATCTTCTTTTTTTTTGTTTCTTTTCCGATTTCTTGCTTGTTCTTTTAATTTTTTATGTTGTTCTTGTTTTTGGCTTGGCAAGGAAAAATGAACAACAAAGTTAAAATTCTTTGTGCACAAATGGGGTGCCACTGTCTTGTTCTGTTTTTTCTTCTTTGTTGCTTTTTGTTGGTTGTTAACTAAAAGAAGAATACTAAAAATGGAAAAGCAACTGGATCTTTTTGTTTTTTTCTCTTCTTCTCTATCTTATGTCTCCTCGTTTTTCCTTTCTCTTCTTTATTCTGTTGTTGTCTTCTTTTCTTTTTTTTATATGTTGTTTGTTGTCTTTCACTTTCTTCTCTAAGCAACTCTTTGATCTCTCGCTCTTTTCTTGCACAAATTTTTCCAAGCTCTATCCCTTGTAGAGTTCTCTTCTCCTTACCCTTATTTTTTTATAAGCCATGTAATTTGTTTCTTGAAAGAAAGTGCCCGGAACCCTCTTTTTTGGACTTTTCCGGGGGCAAGCCTACGTGCCTATTTACTGCATTTTGTGTCACTTTTCGTTGACACTTAAACTTTTGTTTGCTATGATAAGCGCCCGCTCTTTGACAATTTTCCCTACTTTTTGGGGGAGAATCTCTCTCTCTGTTCGTTGTTTTATTTGTAAGATTTAGTTGGCAGTAGAAAAATATTTTTCTACTAATCCCTCTTTTTATATTTTGTGTGAAAAAAGAATCCACCTCTTCTTATTCTTTTTTTTGTTTTGTGTTCTAATTGATAGACCTGGTATAAAAAATTCTGGATTTGCCTAATTCAGTAGTATAGTAAATAGCAGATAAGGTATGAATTGGCGAGCAGTGATGCCTCAAAATATGAAATCCCAAATCGTAAACTTTGGTCTAACTATGGATTCTTTGTCGCAGGAAAAGTGTCGTGGGTTTTCCCAGTGTTAATGCGAAGGTCCGATTTCTTGTTTTCACGAGCACCAAGAATTTTTTAAATAATGAAAAAAATTGTTTGAAGGTACCGTGTCAAGAACACCCTTAAAAAGAGGTTGTATTTTAAGGTTCAAAAGATTTTTTTTGTATCAATTTCTGGGTTAGACAATACAAAGTTTCTTGGTCCCATGGCCCAATTCCCCCTTCTTTTTTATTCTCTTTTTTCCCTCTTCTCTCTTATTTTGTTTTTCTTCTTTTAATCTCTCTCTCTTTTCCCTTATTCTTATTTCTTTTAGTACTTTTTATGCTTGTTTTTTTCTATATTTTACTAATTTTATTTTTCCCTTTTATTCTTATTTATTAAAATTCCGTACTAATTATACTAATTATATTTACTAAAATAAATTTATGTAATTCTATTAAAAATTAAATGTTATTTATAATAATAACATTCCCAAAAGTAGTTTATGTAAAGGTTTAGAATATTTTTTCACTATGTTCTAGGTTCAGTCTAGATTTAAGAAAGCTTCCTGTCATATTATATTATTGTTTCTATTTTCTACAAATTAATAAAACATAACTCAAATTTAATTATAATAAAATATAATTTAAAATAATAAAAAATAGATTAAATTATTATCTAATAAGAGATTAAAAAAGAAAAATTTAAATACAGTTAATTGATCTACTGGATTTGCTTTAATAACAAAGAAAAAATTGGACCTCCTTATGTATGTTACTTAAATTAATATATTTTAATGTTAAAAGTGGATAAAAGCAAGTAGGAAAGAGCAAGGAGCATTTTAGATTAACTTACTTAGGAGCGGGAAGTTTATACTTCAAGAGCTTTTTGGGGGGAACATCGTTTGTGCTATCTTATTTTATGTTTGTTTTCGGACTATCTTTCTCTCTGTTTTTTTCTCTTGTTTTCCGTTTTTTCTTTATTACGTTTATAAGATTTGTTTTAACTTATTTAACTTAGATTAGTAATTAAGAATGTTTTCCTGAAAAAACCACATAAATAAATACAAATGAGCTAGACCCACTTACTGAAAACCTCGGTGTGAAGGTGGACATGTATGAATTTTGGGGGATTATATAATGTTTTTTTGCTTCCCACATTCTCCTTTTTGCCGGCTTTTTCGTTTTCGCGTTTAATTGAAAATAAATAATTTAGTCTTTCGCACCCCCGGATTTTTGGTCTAGGGAAGAATTTTCATCTTCGATTCTCTATTTTCGCCCTTATTTTTGGCTTGAGTTTTTTAATAGTCTTTTTAAGTGTCAACTCTTTCTTTAGTTCTTTGATTACTTTTTTAATTCTTTCTAATTTATTTTTTATGTTATTGATATTCCATTAGATTTTAATAATATTTTAAATATACTTAAATCGCGTAAAATATTTAATTACAATTTAATATATCCATAATTAGTTCTAATTATAAGCTACTTTCGTGTTGGAATTATGAGCCTCTCTCTTTTCCGGAATGATAAATTATTCTTAGAAATTTAAAAAAGTGGGGTTTTTAGGTCCACGTGTATATTTCAATAATGCTTTGTGGTTGAGCTGACTTGCGCAAAGACTTTTTCCTTGACATAGATTTTCTCTCTTCATTCAATCTCTAATACATTTTTATAAAATTAAAGTGCATACTAACTAAAAAGGCAGTACTCCTTTTGTGCAAGATCTGATTGTTGTCACCCATGCATTAATAAGTTGAGCATAAATAAAAGAAAACGGCCTTTGATCACATAGGACTATTTTATTTATTTTGCATTTCTTTATTCTCACATTTAGTTTCGAGTAGACTTTCTGCAAATAATGTAAAAAATTATTATTTTTGTCTAAATGAAATAAAGAATTTATTTGGAGACTGAGAGGAACCCTTTTTTGTCAATTACTTTTTTTTGTATTTTATTTACATAAAAATACACTTAAAAAGATTAACTTTTTATTTATTAGAAATTTTGATCTAATAAAGTTTATAAATATTTATTTATACAAAAAAAGGGACACAGGAAAGTGAAGTTCCGAAATAAGGTAAAAGTTTTTAAGAGAACATACTTGGTTGTCACGAAGCTTTTAAAAATAAAATAATAGAAAATTTGAGGACAGATAAAGTAATCTTGATGAATACTAAATAAAAAATATAAACAGAAAATATTTGTTCTCTTAAAACAGACATGAATTTTGTTGCAGTCATTAAACAACAATTATTAATTAAAGGATACCCTGCAGTAGTTTTCTATGCAAAGAATATAATTTAGGAAAGTTTTAGAAGTTAATATTTATGTGTAAGGAATAAGTACAACACATTTACTGTTTAAAGTTTTTTTTACAGGATTTATTAGGGTCTTTTTGCCTTTAGATTTGGGGCATCTTTCTTCAGTCAAAGTTGCATCAATAAACGTTTAATCAAATCAAGGACAGCTTCCTTTTTACTTTCATACAGTAGTCATGCTTTTGCATTTTCATACTTTTTTATTATAAAATAGTTTTTGTTCTATTTCTGGATAATATTTATCTAAATTAAATAATTAAATTTAAATAATTTTTTAAGTAATTTTATTTATATTAAAATAACTTAATATCTGTTTTAGAGGTTGCTGCTAGAAGCTAAAGAGGACACTTATTCTCGGATTTTGTTGAGAACAATGAGTAGGATCTATTTACTGAAAGTTATAATTTTTAGTAGACTTGCCTGGTGACTTTGGCTGCTTGTCTCATACTATTTATATGAGTGTTTTGTATTAGAATCATCCAAGGAATTCCAATTTATGAAGAGGGCTGAAAGAAAGCAAGTCTTCGCTGTTCTATTATCCTTTTAAGGCATACTTTAGTTTTAGCATCCACAAGTCCTCCTTGTCTCATCTCGATCCTGTTGTTGTAAAAGTCCCTTTCTTAGTTCTTTCTTAACGATTCGAATTTCCGGTTCTTGGACGCTTATCCTTACAATAGCCAGCTTTGGGCAGATTTATGTTGGTTTTTGGGGACAGATAGTTAAATAGCATTAATTGCTTATTATTACTTATGTCTAAATTGGATTGTAATTTTTTTTGTATTGTTTTTAAAAAACTCTTTTTGATTCCTTGCTTTTTTAATATTTTTATATTATTTATTAGTTTCTAACTTAATATGTATTATATATATTAGTATTATATATATTATACTACTTATTACAAAATAAAAAGAACTAAAAATAAACTTGAATTCTCTTCTCCCTTATATTTCAATTCTATAGTAATTCTTTCCTCGTGGTCTACTTTTAATTAAAACAAGAATCACATCTACTGCCTTGTCGAAAGTAAACTCGAAACTGGGGAAGTTTTGCGTGTATTAAACCGAACTTTCGCTAGCTACAAATACATATTATGAAACTAAAAACCAAAACAAATATACAGCAGGCGTCGTCCCATAAACGGATATTTTTAATTGCTTTGAGGGGAATCGGAAGTGCCTACTAATTCAAGAGCTCCTAAGCGAATTCCCTATAATCAACAACCAAAACAAAAGGGGCCCTTTCATACTCTGTTTAAAAAAAACCGGATTTCAAAAGCACTTCCAGCTCGACCTAAGTCCTGTCCTGGCTTGTTCTTAGTAGTAAAGTAGAATGATCCTGGCCGATGTGCTCTGAAGAGCCCTCTTTTGTGCTTTGCTCTAAGTAAAGTTATACTGCCTACCTTACTTATTTATTTATTGTATTCTATCTATAATTCCCAAAATACTTAATTAAAACTTAAAATATAATGATAGTAATCTCGAGACAACTTCCCTACATGCCAATCAAAGTATAAAATTCTTAGGGCTCCACTTCTGGTACTAACAAGTCTACGTGCGGAACTAATTCAAAAATAAGGGGCCCTTAGGGTTTTCTTTATAGACTCCTTTGCGTACTTATTTAAATTAACAAATAAAAAGGAATATTAATGAAAGTTTCTTTTATTTATACTTATAGTTACACTCAGTCATAAGTACAGCGGTCTCCCATTAATAATCCAAATCTGGAGAAACGACCACTTCAGAAAAGCTCTGCTATATGATAATTGGTGAGGCCGACCTAAAAGCGAACCTTTCTTTGCCTGCGAAGCCATACCCTTTCCTTGGTTTTGTACCACTCTAAAAGATTCCCTTTTTGTCCTTTTTTTGCCAACAAGTCTCTGATGATAGCCAGACGCGACCTACGGAAGTTCCTTAAACCTTAAGCCAAAACTATACACGAAATGCGTACTGACTGAGATCAATGGAAACCATGTAGTTAACTTTCTATCGCAATTTAAAAGAAAGGAAATCTACCAACCAACAAAAAAGAACCAAACTCATTATTATTTAATAATAGGGAAGTTTTGGCTATTCTGGGGGAAGGGGTGTAGTCAGTAAAATCCTTGTCTTTTATCTAGGAAAGTGGGTCTATTGTAAATAGGTTTGTCAACGACTACGCAGTTCGCTTTGTGGGGATATAGCTGTTTTCGAGTTACACCTATTTTCTTATAGGAGAGTTCCTTGGAGGTTAAAGGTACGATATGTCGTTGATTTAATTTTAATTCTGGTGTCGTTAAATAAGGAGGGTTCGCTTGCTTTTAGTACTTAAATGTCACAAAGTAGATGAAACAAGTAGGTACGACTAGTCAATCGCCATGATAAATAAGTGTTTACGTGCTTTAAGTATCTCTGCTATCGAGGAAGAATGGAATAGATAAATAAGCTGTGCTTGAAAGTATTCCCGGGCCAGGGTTCCACTTGTACACGTAATAGCAGAGCTCGGCATTAGACTTCCTTATTTACGCAGGTTAAATTTCCCATCGGAGATTTGAATATAGATATGGGGCACGTTGCGTTTTTAGATATACTTTTTATGTTTTTTTTTAATAAAGACGTTTATGAAAAAACAAGAAAAAAGAAGATCGGTAGTTCCGTTTAACTTCAGAAGAAACCAGGATTTGTTGGGGGTTCGGGGGCGTTGAACTATAATTTTATTTTATATAATAGTGAGTTGCTTCTTCAAAGAAAACATATTCCCGAAAAAGTCAACTAATAAGGGGGTTCCTATGAAAATAAGCATTCCCTCCCAACCTGTTCCCTATCATTGTGTCTTTGTTTAATTTTGGGAGTAATATATTTCGGAAATAGAGCAGATTAAAATAGTTTTTTGAATAAATTTAGGGAAGCCACCAAGTTCGGTAATCACTTTACTTATGTTTCTATGTATTCAAATAAATTTATAAGAAAAAAAGTAGCTAATCCCTTGTGTTCGTTTTACCTAGCCGCGAAGAGTTTCTTTGTAATTGAAAAGAATATATCGGATAGCTTTTAGGATAATAGGGTTTGCTTTTCACAAGACATAGTTTCTTACAACTGTGATCGGCCTCTTAGTAGCATTGATTTACGGCGGAAAGTCCCCAAAAGAATTTCTTACACTCTTATGCAATAAGCTTTCATAACAAAGAATGGGATTGATTAGGTCTTTATTATTTAGTATTTTATGCTATCTTCGTAAAAGTTTTCTAAATTGTTTTTCTTATCTAGAACAATACATTTTCTTTATTCTATATTAATTTCTTTTCTCTTTGCTCGCTTTTCTTTATTCTTGGACTGACTGGGTTCTGTTTTTCGACTTCTCTTTATGCTGCAAGTGTAGGAGAATTTCTGTGTATTTTACGTTCGTTTTCGTTTTATGTGCATTCCTTTCTTTCTTTCTAAATCTAATATTATTTTTTACTATATTCATAAAATTAATACTTTTTTCACAACTATATTTGTATGCATATTTTCGATTAGAAATAAGATTTTTAAAAGTTAAAATTCTGTAATGGTCATATACTTTATCTTCTTTCTACTTATTTTTTTATTGGTATTCCATATTTCTTTAACTATATTGAAGCATTGTTCGCTAAATAAAGGGCTTTATTAAAATCTATTTTTGGGTAGTCGCTTCCTTATGGGTTCTGCCCATCTCTTGATTCGATGAAAGCAGATTTTTCGTAGTAGAGTTTAAATAAAAGGCAAATTCTTCTTAGTTGGGTAGTTTTCGTAATTATTATTTAAAGAAACAACTCAATTATTATTATTATTAAATTAATTAAAAATATAAATTAAAAAATATAGTTATCATTCCGTCATCGTAGAAAAGGTTTTCAATGCGAGGGCCCGCCGAGGTTCTTGACCCTTCCAAACAAGTGGGTAGGTGTGTAGACTCGGTCGTGCTCGGATGTGCTGTCCTTTTATTTTTGTTTACTTCTATTTATTTTATTCTTTACGTTTGCGATTTTTCTATCGTTTTTTATCACCTTCTTTCTCTCTCTTTCTTTTACTTTTTCTTTCTTGCTTGTTATTCTTTCTGTGACAACAAAAAGAGGTAAGGAAAAGACTCTGCTTTCGGGAAATAGGCTCTCTTCTTAGCGGACAAGCTTCTTAACAGAAGGCGTGAGAAAGAATTCTAAGAAAAAAAAAGAAAAGGTGTATGCACAAGTTTTCATTTTTTTGACTGTGAGAATTAAGCAATAATGATTGCTAGCAGGCAAAGCTAATTCTATTTCTTAAATTTTTTCCAAAAAATTAGGTACATTAAAATAAAATAGAGAAAAAAAGCAAAGAACAACAAGAGTCCACCTAACAGAGGTAATAGAAATCTTAAAAAAAATGACTTAGCCCCAAGAAAATAGATACCTATGCGTTCAAAAGTAAATGAATTTTAATATAAAGAAAAAGAGGAGAATGCTAACAGAAAAAAACTATGTAAAATATATAGTAGAAAGAATAGAATCAGACAAAAAGCAGAGATACCTTTAATAAATCAAAGAGAAGCTAGTTTCCATAACAAAATTAAAAAAGCGTTCAAGTACGCACAAAAATCAAAGAACCCTCGTACAGAAACTTGACAAAAACAAGAAGCTCTTGGCCGGCGAACTACCAAGAAGAGGAACTAGAAAAAGAATCCCGCCGAACAGATCCAAATATTTAAACCAAATGAACTTCACACCACATAATAATAATAATAATAATAATAGTGCATGAGAGAGTGCCTCTCACTAAAGTTTTGGAGTGAAAAAAGAGCAAACCCAGCGATCCAATCAAAAAGGAGGATTAAAAAAGGAATAATAGGTAGAAGGACTCGTACGAAAGTAAAGCCAAGTTGTTTAAAAAAGATCTTTATATATATACACATGTTTAGGGAACGCAAATTGAGACTAAAATTGGCCAAAATATGAAATAATAATTATTAAATTAAAATAAATCGTAATACCAAAAATGAAAAAATAAAACCAAATAAAAAAAGCTAAAAGCATCTGCTCAAGACTTTTTATATGTTTATTATTTGTGATTCTCATCTAAAATCTTATATAGGAAGTATTTACTTAGATTAGGACTAAAATCCGAATTATCCTAGAGAATACACAAGGGCTTTGCCAAGGGATCATGAAATCTTTATTTAAATAACACAGATTTATTTAGAAAAAACAATTAAAGAAATTTTTGAGAAAGTTTTGATCAGTTCAGAAATCGGAACTTCGCGTTTTGTCTTATTAAAAAATCTATTCGATTGCTTTTAGGATAGAATGACTAATTCTGAAAAATGTTGTATGTCTGTAAAATCAAAAAAGTATTTATATGTTTAATCTCTGCTCAGAAAGTGAAACTTTGCGTTTTCTCTTATCTTAGTAAAACAAATGAATGATTGAATCTCTGTCTTTTCCCTGTGTTTTTCGTGTTATTTCAAAAAAGTCGTGAAAAGCCCCTCCAAAGTGGAATGACACACTTTGGTTTTCGTTGTTTTTTCATATATGATTTAGCCTTCTTTTCTGGGTTTTTCTTTTGTTTTCTTGTTCTTCTTTCTTTCTTTTTTCTTTCTTATTCTTCTCTCTTATTCTGTCTCTTTCTATCTTTTCTCTTCTTCTCTTTTTTTCTGATTCTTCTTCTCTATCTTTCCTTTCTTGTTCTTTTTGTTTCTGCTCTCTTTCTTTTTTCTCCTTCAACTCTCGATCTTGTTTTTTTAGATCCTCTCTTTCTTTCTATGCTTTTTTTCTTGTTCTTTTGATTTTTGTTCTGATTTTCTCTCTTTGTTTTTCTTCTTCAATCTGTCTATTTCGTCTTTTATCTTTTCACTCTCTTTCTTCTTTAAACTTCTGAGGGCCCTTTGCTCGGCTTCATTCTCCTGGATTCTAGTAACGAGAAACTCTTGCAGTCAGAATGGGTTTCTCATCGAAACCAAATAAAAAACAATTAGAAACAATAAGAAGAGAAAAAAGGGATAGTATAAATAACTAAGCGAGGAGAAAGTAGGGTCCAAATAAGTTTATCCTTCGTTAATATAAATAGATGTTTCCGATCGATGCATTTAATTATAATTATATAAGTAAATTATTTTTACTTGCAAAGTAGATTTCTCGATATGTTCTAGATTTAGAGAGAGAGAAAGACGAGACTCCGCTAGTAGTCAATACAGGATTTGTTCAAAGAGATCTAGTAGGAATCAGATTCTGCTTCTCTTTTTTGCTCTTTCTTATTCTTCCTTGTAGAGCGGAAATATAGGGAAGATTCTTATCTTGGTCTCTATTTCATGTTCTTTTCTGTACTGTTTCTTTTTTCTCTTTATTTTTCTTCTCTGATTTTTGTGTTTTATCTTTTTTGTTCTCTGTCTCTTTTTTCCTTCTTCTTTTCTCTTATTCTTTTTTCTGTTGTCCCTCCTTCCTTCTGACGGAGTTTCTTTTTCTGACTTTCTTCTTTATGTCGTCTTTCACTCTTTGAAACTCTGGTTTTCTTTGACTCTTTTTGCTTGTTCTTTTTCTTTAATTCTTCTTTGTTCTTCTCCTCTCTTCTTATCTCTCTTTTCTTCTGTCTCTCTTTTCTTTCCTCCTCTCTTTATTTTGTTTTTGACTCAACCAACCAATTTTGGACTCATTACTCATTAGTTAGGCAGGATTTTTCCTTCACTATCCTTCCTATAGAACATTTCTCCTTTTCACTGCAGGAACGAAGCAGGCCCCTTTTTCTTTCGTTATTCTAGATTTTAGGTTCTTCTATGCTGGTGTTGTTTTTAGGTCATTCATTTCTTCGTGGTTTACAAAAGGGCTTTCCTCTAGGAATAGCGTTGGTTTGAGAACCCTATTTAATAATCATAAAACTCACTTGGATTCTGTTTTATGCATTTGCAGGGAACTCGCGTGCGTGGATTTCATCGATACAGAATTCTTTTTGTTTTACAGCAGATCCCAGCAATCTTATGTTCTTTAAATTCTATGGAATTGTATTTGAATTTTCTGTGGTCGCCCGCATGAGTGACTACTTATTAAAGTAGTGTACTACCTCTCTTTGTTTACTTTGCGTTGAAACAGCAGCGCCTTTTTTTGATTCCTGGACTCAGCGGGAGCGTCCTTCTATCTCCGGGATCCCTCTTCTTGTCTTGGTTGACTGTTCGCATGTTGCTTGTAAGTAGCATGCCTTCTGTTTCCAGGATCCCTGGTGGTACTTTCCGTTATCCCTTCTTTATATAACTGCGAAACAAAGTACATCCGCAAATTCCTTCTATTCTCTTTTTAATTCCATTCTCCTTCCTTATTCTATTTCCTTCTTTTCTCCCATTCCAGGGATCTCTGTGATCGCAACACTTCCCCTTTACGAAGAGTCCTCCTTCTTCTCCTCCCCATCCTTCACTTTCTTTAACCCATCCCCCGTACAGAGATCGCGGAGCCTTTCCTCTTTTTCGTGAGCCGAAGTTCTTTGGATCCTGAGGTCTTTAAAGTTTAAGTTTAAAGAGAGAAGAAAAAGATAACAAGAAAAAGACAGAAAGTGAATTAGAAGCTTGTAAGCAGGGGCTTTCGAAGTCATAGTATTTTCTGGTCACTTAGTATATGGACCTTGCTCTTTGTGAAAAGATGCCTCTGAATTTGTGTACTTCCAAAACTTTATGAAGTCTTAGATCAGACAACCCCCTCTATTTTCCAGGCTCCTTGGGGATTTATTAGCTGGGGCTTACAGACCTTGTTTTCTCACTTTCCTAGACTACTCGCAAAAGAATCTGTCTCAGGCCTAACGAAGGGGACGACCTTTTACATTGTTTTGTCTTCCTAAACGGATAGATTCTGCCTCCTGCCCTTGTGCTCTTTCTCGACCTACTTTGGGCAAACCCCCTTCCCCCCAGCATACTGGGGTCCTCCTATTTACCGAGTATACACTTTTCCAAAAGAGACTACTCCCTTGCGATCTTGCTTTTTCGAATGGCACGATTTGCTCTACCGATCGTGGACACCCCATCTATCCGCGCAAGCCGAGCTTCCACTAGGTCCGGGTATCGAAACTAAAAAAGGAAAAAGAAAAGAATGAGAAAACCAAAGACAGAAAAAAGAAAAAAGAGAGAAAGATCCATAATAAAAATAACCAAAAACAGAAGAAAGAGAGAGAAGGATCTGTCGAGATCGATAAATTGAAGGTTCTAAAGGGCCATACTGCCAAGATCCGCGCGGACTTTAGTTCAGACACAGGAGTGGGGTTCTTTCTAGAGGAAGTCGACGAGAAAACCCAAGAGCGGCTGCCGGCTCGGGATTTTCCGTGCTCCTTGGAGATTTATTAGCTTTCCCCTATGGGCTCTTTGTTCCTCACTAAGGAATCTGTCTTAGGTCCAATAACGAGGCCCCGGCTTCCCTATTCCGAAACGAGGAAAGGCTTCATCCTTTTAGTGCCTTCTTTCTACCTAACGCCTGTTCTTAATTGACTGACTTGACCTACTTCGGGGACCCTCTCCCTTCTATCCCTAAGGCGGCTTGTACTTGCCCCAAGCCCTCCTATTAACCGACATTTGTCCAATCCACAAGGGCCCTTTTATATTTATTTTACTTTCTCGAATGAAACGATTCGCTCTACCGGGCACTCTCATCGCGAGCCAAGCTTCGTTTTCTCGTTCTGAAATCTCGAATCATTTGCAAAAGAAACAAACAAGGAAGAAGAAAAGAATGAGAAAACCAAAGACAGAAAAAAGAAAAAAGAGAGAAAGATCCATAGTTAAAAGAAAAATAAGAAAAGAGGAAGAAGAAGAGACAGAGGAAAGAAAAAGAAGTAATGGATTCTATGACAAGTAAATTTCCAATAGTGGGAAGATGTTCCGGGTAGTCGTTGTCCATTTAAGGAGACTAGAGTCCGAGCCTTACTTATGGCCTGCGGAGTCATAAGAAAGAAACCTAAAAATTGGAATTTCTCATGGTTGTTGTTTCCATTTCTTATTGGCTTTCTTGCTTTCCTCCAGGGTATCTTGCTTTCTTGGTTCGGGTTTAGGGGTGGATTCAAATTGATTCGGAAAGTGCGATGTTCCGAGATAGGGCTCCAGGAAGATCGACGGATTCCCGTGGTAAACGAATACTAGGTCAGGGCCGGGAGCTTGGAAAAATAGAAAGCACTTGCCTCCTCTCTTTCCTTCCCGCGAAGTCGTCTAAGGTAAAACAAAAAGAGGAAAAAGAAAGTCGAGAAGAGAAAAGAAGAAAGACTGAGAGAATCGCTGACAGGAAAACTATATCAAATTTATAGGCAACATTTCTGGAATGGAAAACAAGGAAAGAGAGAACATATTGCATTTTACAAACTTTGATTCTGGATAGGGGTAAAACATACTCCATCGATTTTCAAAGGGAAAGCAGATTTCGTTTTTGAAACTTGGACTCTAGCATGGACCAAAAGTATGAAAGTACTTTTCCTTTAAAAAATTTACATTAAAATGAAAATGATTGCCTTTCAAATGACTGGAAAATATAGAAAAATATTTGATTTCTATTAATGAATTCTAAAAAACTGTGCATAAATGATACAGGAAAATAAGAATCATTTCTCAAATGCATTCTATAATAATTTATTTACAAACAATATATAGGCATTCTTCCTTTTACTTCTTCTACTTTTCTTTCTTATTGACTCGCTTCTTTTTGTTTGTTCTCTTTTCTTTTTGTTTTCCCGGTACTTTCGATCTCTCTTCTTTCTTTTTTCTGATTCTTCTCTACTTTCTGCTGCTTCCTTTCTCTTCTTCTCTTTTCGGATTCCTCTTTCTTGTTCTTCTTTTTCCTCTCTGTCTCTCCATTGTCATTCTTTGTTTTCTTTCTTTTATTCTTTCGATTCTTCTTCTTTTCCTTGTTTTTTTTAATTCTTTTTGTTTTTTCTCTTCTTCCTTGTTCTCTTCGGCGAGAGATCCCTTTGGAAATTCCATTCTTTCCTCGTTCTAAATATATCTATAGTATATGTTTCTCTATATATAATAGAGTGTTGCTATTACTGGATCCTGTGACGACTAGTATTTCTCTTGCACTCTTCTTCTTCTTCTTTTAAACGCCATCATGCTTCCCCTTTTTAACATTTCAAAAGGCTTCGTATTCTCTGCCATGGGTCATCTAGGGATAGTTAAGAGGCTTTCCACTAAGCCTAATCACAACAACCCTTTCTCAGCCCTTTCTTATTTTATATTCTTTTTAGTTCTGGGCTCTCAGAGTAGAGTGGAGGAAAAGTCCTTGTGGGGGACTTCTTTTCGTGAAAGGATTCTTCTCTCTCTCCTCCCTTGCCTTCCTTCTGATTTTCAGAGGATCTCCTTAGTGATTGGCTTTTCCGGCTGTTCGAAAGTAGTTAAAGAAGGAAGAAGAAATCTGAGTCCCTTTTAAAGAAAACAGAACAGAAAGAAGAACAAGAAAGAAGAGAAAGAGCAAAACAAAAGAAAAGAAGAAAGTGAGAAAAAGAAAGGAAAACATGAAAAAATTGGTACAATTTGAGTTGTCGTCCATTTCTCAGAAGAAGAAAACACAGAGAGAGACAGAGAAGAAAGAGCAAAGCGAAGTCGGATTCTTTTCATTGCCCTTAGAAGGAACCTTTTCCCATTTTTTAGATAGCATGGACTAAGATCGAAAGAGAAGGTTGTCCATGCTTCGGAAAGAACAGAGAAAAGAACGAGGCCGAGGCAGTTGGAGAGAAAGAAGGAGAAAAAAACTCGATCAACAAGAGAGAAGATATGTCTAAGTCTTCATTGTCGTCCCATTCTTGACTTTCTCCCTTTATTATTTCTTTTGTTGTTGTCCATTCTTGCTCCGCTAACCAAGATTTGTTGTCGTCCATTCTCGATCAATAACAAAGAGGAAAACCCTCTTTTCTTGGCCTACTTTCTTCAGGAACTCTATCTCTTTCTTAATTGTCGTCTAATCTCGATCAACAAAAAAAAGAAAAAAGAGATTAGAGAGAGAGAAATGCAGAGAAAGAATTGTCGTCCATTTTCTTTCCCTTAACTTAAAAAAATACATAAATTAATTATGTATAGAAAGAGAACCAAACCTATCGAAAAAACTACACCTGGGAATTACGTCGTATAGAAAGAAAAGGGCGAAAGGGAATTAAATGCGTATAAAAAGATCAGAGTCAAAATACGAATCCTGTTAGAGAAAGAGAAAAAAAGCAACAATTCATTTACAAAAAGAAAAGCACAACAAGCAATCACCGAGAGATAGAAAAGAGTGAAGTCAACTAGCAAGTAGAAGCGTATAGAAAGAGAACCCAATTCTTAACAAAAAGTTGACATATAGAAAGAGCAACAAAGCAATCGAAAAAGTACAACAAAGAATGACGTATAGAAAGAAGGCAAAGTGAGACAATTCCAGAAAGATACTAAGGAAACGGAAGTACACGATGGAATGGCGTACAAGTTGAAAGTCTAGCAACAAATTTCGGAAAGAAAGCAGCGAAAGGTAAGAAACCAATTACATAAAATAAGAATCAAACTCAGGTAAGAATGCGCGAAAAGATAGAAGCGAATCCAAAGAGACGGAACGAATTAAGTAAGCTAAACATAGATGGATGGAAAAGTCCAAGAACCAATTCCAGAAAGATACCAAAGAAACGAAAGATAGGCAAGAATTCGCAGAAACAAAGAATCAGAATGAAAGAAAGGGAATTACGCAAAGAAGAAGCTTCAAAGTCTAGGAACGACTCGCGTAGAAAAAGAATAAGAAGCAGGGGGTCGAATTCCGGAAAGATACCTAGTAAGCGCACGCAAAGAAACGAATCAAGGAAAGCATCTGAAGCAAGGAAAGAATTCCATAAATAAAGAAAGACTCCGGGAAGGAAGAGCGAAAAGATAGATAGAAAGTCCAAAAAGGATTCATAGAAACAAAGAATTCCTGAAACTGGGGAAGCTCTCGCGCGGGAGTTAAAGAAAGACGAGAAACGAAAGTCTAGCAACCAATTAATGAAACAAAGAAGAACAAAGCCAAAAATGAGCAGAAAAATAGAATCCAAGCCAAAGCGAGGCAACGATGCGACTATAGATATATTAGATAGCAGCGAATCCAAAGAGAAAGAATACCATCCTATAGATAGAGCAGGATTCAAAACACGGAAAATGCTCGAAAGAAAAGTACAAAGAAAGATAGAAGAACGATTGATGTCAACAAAAAAGAAATATTGATAGACATTAATGCATTAGGTCTAGACAATACCTTAAACCTTACGAGTCATTTCTTATTTTTTTGCTAATATTCGTCTTTTTCATGATCTTTCTTTTCTCTTAATTTGTATTTTTTAGTTCTATTTAGTAGGGTAAGATTCGAACCTTTCCTGTTTTTTCTTTTTTAGCGCTTCCATCAACGTGTGTTTTCCATTTTCATTTTTTTTTCTCATTCTTGCTATCGTTCTTCTTCTTTCTGACACTTGTTCTTCTTATCTCTCTTCTCTTTCTTCTGTCTTCTTTTCCGCGGGCTTCTTTATCTTTTTCGAAAAGGTAGTACTCGTTGACTTCCTTGGAGCTCCTTTGAGCTGGATCACATGGACCGTAAACAAGAAGGAAAAGGGGCCTTGGGTGGTAATTCTTCTCTTTTTTGTAATAAGGGTTTCCTTCAGTTGGTGTGAGAAAGAGGTCCCTTCCTAGAGAAGCGTTATTCTACTTTCTTCTACCTTCGTTAGTCGGGTCATGGGATCTCATTTCCCCGACTGCATACCAAGGCCAAGGTCTCTGTCGACTCCCTGGTTTAGGTTCCCTCTGTGCCCAAAGAGTCTCTCTCAGGTTTCTTTGTGTTTACAGGGCAGAGCCCCCACGTGTGGGAAGGCAAAAAATAGGGAAGGAGAGCAGAAGGAGACTCCCGTTTCTTTTCAAGTGGTGATAGAAAAGTCTGGGGATGTAGAAGTATAGTTTCGCCTTTTTTATGCGCTCTTTTGTTGTAAGTATGGGAAGGACCAAGACCCCGGAGGTCGACAGGAAGCCAGACCAAGGTCTTCTTCTGGCTAAGATGAGAAATTGCACAGACCCGAGCCTTGAACAATATTTTCCTATTTTTGTGAGTTAGCTGTTTGTGGGTTTTTCAAGCGGGGATTTGGGTAATCGGACTTTCTTTTCCTGGTTGACCGTTGTATGTACACCTAAAATTCTTACAATCTAGGGAGTCTATATAGACTCTTCTGGGCCCGGAGTCTAGTGCATTAAAGAGAACTGCCGTACGCGCTCTCGAGGAAAGCTGAAATGTATGACTTAAAAGGGCCTAGAACTTCTGGTTGACTAAGAACCTTCATCCCTGATCCAAAGAGAGGTCTGACTAAGAACCTCTATCCCAAGAGGAGCTCCTAACAAATCCCAAGTGTCGCCACTAGAGCAAATGAATGACTGAATTAGCCTTGCATTCTTCTCCTTGTACTAGTAAGTGTCTTGCATTCTTCAGATTGTCCTTGAAAGCCTTCTTCTAGAATGAAAATAACCTGGATCGAGCGTTCGCCTCCACAAAGTCTGCGGACTTTACATCGAGAAGGAAAGGGAGCGGCATGTACCGGGCCCTTTTTCAGGGAACTCCTAGAAAAGAAGACCTAAAATAGATCGAGAGTAGAGAGAGGTGGGGGAATTCTTTCCTCGGTAGAAGGCAAGTCCTGCAGGACAGCTCTCTTAGTTTTGATGGATGATAGTTTGCATCTGTTCTGGAAAGGTAGTCTGTTCGAAAAAGCATTCTATGCTTATCTTTCCCTTCTTTATACTAAATGTAGAGAAGGTTGGGAGATCGGCTCTACCCGAAATGGTCACATCAAAAGACTCTATTTTTCGATTCTATTCCATCCAGCATGAAAAAACCCATGACCACTGAGCCTAAGAAAGAAGCAGGAAAACTAGGTAGTCGGAAGGTGCCACTGCTTTAGACGAAGCCCGCAGGGAATCTAGGGAAAATCTGACGCAAAAGTCCCACCAATGGAGAATGTCTCTAATGTTCGCCTATTGAGAAGCTGTGGTACAGTTTCATGAAAGACAACTGGATTGTACAAGATCCAGTCTGTCCTCTAGTAAGGAAGAGGTCCCTATAGTATAGTTTTCCGGGTAAAATGGGTTATCGACAAAGCCTCCTATCTCTAGGTAGACCACAAGCCATCGGTTGAAAACCAATGTCATATTTCATTCCATCTGATAATGGGTACATAAGTCCGCGGGAGTGAGTTCTCTGTATCCTACACAAACTCAGCCCTGCTTAGTGAGACGGAGAAGAGAGCGAGTCCGTTTGTTCTGATTCTGTCAGAGTTATGAGTAAAAGGGCCTATCGATGACCAATGTCACGGCGAAGCGAAGTAAGCTTAGTAATTCTCTATTTTAAGTATGAAAAAGGGTAAGACCGAGTTCTCTGTTCAGGTGAAAAGTGAAATCCATCCTGAAGAAAGGGATTCTATAGATAATAATTCTAGCAATTTCCTTTTATTCTATCCGAATGTATGGGGTGCAGGTACTTGTTTATCCAGAACGAGCAAGGCTCTTTCCTTTTCTATTTGATTATTATATTATTAGTCCTCTCTTCCTTTCATTTGTTCTTATTCCTTCCTATTCTATGTTTCTTTCTCTTTCTACTATTTCTCTTTTTCCTCTCTCTCTTCTCCCTTTTTGTCTCTTGTTCTCTGATTCTTTTTTATTTTCTCTTTGATTCTCTTGTCTTCGTCTTTCTCCTCTTTTCTCTGCTTGTTCCGCTCCCCTCTTGTTCTTTGTCTTCTGCTTCTCTTTTCTCTTTTGTCTCTGATTCTTGTTCTTTTTCTCTCTGCTTTCTCCCTCTCTTTTTCTGCTCTTTCTTCTCTCTGCTTGTTCTACTCTTCCCCTTGCTTTCTAGATTTCTTTTCCTTCGTTGCCTAGGTCATTGATTTCATTTCCTTCGTCATTTGCTCTCTTCTTTACTTTTGCTTCATTTCTTCGGTCACAGACTTGCTTTTTTCTCTACTTCATTCCCTCTCTCGGATTTGCGACCTTCTTTTCTGGGAGCTCTTTCTAGATTCTTTTATTTTTTTGTCTGGTTTTCCCTTTGCTGTCTTGTCTCTATTGGGTTACTCTGGGTGGTTGATGGAATTCTTTTGGAAGTAGGGTCTTCTCGTAGCTAGTTCCAATTCCCGGGCCTCTTTAGAGGGCGAGCTATAAAAGCTATCTGGATCTATTAGATAAAAATTATGTCTGACTAGTCTCGAATTTGCAATTAGTCAGAGATGAGTCACTGGAGCCTTCGGTAAGTAGGAATTCTGACTCCTAGCTAGCTCGGATTGTTTTGGCCACATTGTTGGCGGGGTCCGCTCGGCTATTGCTAGATGGTCCTGGTTGGCCCTGTGTTCTTGATGCCCTCGAAGGACAAGAGGAGCATCTTTTTTCCGCACAGCTGTTGTCATGGGAGAATCCTTTAGCTTTTTGCAGGCCCGAATTCCCTTCCAACGCGCCCCTTCGCAGATGGCTCCGTGACTAAGGGCAGAAGGGTCGAATTCCAATCCCTAGGCCTGCACCATGATGCTATTTTGACGAACTCCAGTCCGAAGTTTGGATAGGGAGGGGGAGAAGTGGAAAAGAGCTCGAATGCACTACTTGTAGTTTCTAGTATAGACGAGCACATTCCCATTTCGAGAGACCGTAGATTTGGTATAGGAAGAGTCTACTCCTGGATTGCCGAAGGCTCTGAGACTCCGTCTTCTCTTAGCTAGTTCTAATTCTGCCCCTTTCTGTCACTCGGTGGAAAGGGAAGAAGCCACCCGGACACTATTTCCCTACGAACTACAACATTCTGTAGAACTCGAACTGTTCCGAGTGAGATGGGATTCTTTGTTCTTTCATTCATTCCTGCGACTTGCTTTCGAATCCAACTAGACTGTATTTCCTCGGCCACGGACTCGCTCTTTTCTTTACTTCTTGAATTTGGGACAGATTTTCTTTCAGAGCTCTTTCTTGCTTCTGTAATGCATTCTCATTTTTGTCTATGAAATGACTTCCGGGCATCTTTTCACATCTATCTTAATGATGAATGACGATCACAAGCGCTCTTTCTATACGTCATTCTTTCCGACACTTTTCCCAGAATCTGCCCCGAGTCACTTGAAGGCACTTTCTAGCACTGACTCGAACCTCTATTCCCTGCCCATCGCGCACAGTCACTACTTATTAGAAGCTCTTTTTTGACTTCATTCCCGTCATTCCATCTGAGAAGAACTTTGGGCACAAATCGTTCTCGATTCCTTGCGCATCTCACGCAATCACAAACAAACAAACATATAGAAGAAACAGGTAGGTTAGAAGGAATTTCTTCCATTCCCCGAAAGAGCTCCTTCTCTACTCCCCTTTCTATACGTAATTACTTATGACATCCCTGACTTTGGACAGAAATCGTTCCCAACTCTATTCTTTCTACTTGACTTCCTTATTTCTATACGTCATTCTTTCTACTTGACGGAACTCTTTTTATACATAATTCCTGCCGACACTTTTCGAATAAGGCGAAACTCTATTCTTCTCTTTTCCTCGAGGAATCTTTAATCTGAGAATCACTAATCTACGAATTACATTCATGCCGTCCATTCTTTATATACGAAATGACTTGACAAACTTCTTGGAACAGAGATCTTCTTCTTTGAACGGAGATCTAAACGCTATTCCTTCCTTCGAGGCCTTCTTTCTCTTTGCCGACTCTTCTTTCTCCTTTGTTTCACGAAATGGACGACAACAAAATAAGTAAGAAAACAAGCACCGAAAGACTCTCGATTTTTCTCTATCTTCTTCTCTTTGCCCCTCCGAAATGGACGACAACAACATAAGCAAGAAAAAGAGAACAAAATAAGGAATAGCTAGGAGACAAAAAAGATAAGAGAGTAGACAGAAGAAAGAATGGACGACAACAACAGAAGCAAAAAATAGCTAATATAGAAACAACAACAACTGAAGCAAGAAATAGCTAGGAGTCGCAGAGAAAAGATAAGAATATAAGAGAGGATGGACGACAAGAAAACACCTTGGCTTCCTTTCTTCTGTCTCTTTCTTCCCACCCATTTGCTCTTTTTGGTTGCTCGAGAATGGACGACAACGAAATAGGAAGTCAATATAGGAAGTCAATTGAAACATATTCTCCTTGCTCCCGAATAGACGAAAACAAAACAAGAACACTTCCCAAAGGGAGTGGCACTTCTTTCTAGCACAACTCCAGATTTGCTGGAAGGTAAATGTCAATTTTTGAATACAGAAAGCAGGAAAATTGGTACTTTGAGTCCATTCGGTTAAAAAGGGACGAAAACTCTTCTTCTCTCTCCTCTTTCTTTTTTGTTCCCTTTATCTACTCTTTTTGTTGACAGAGCAGGGACGACAACAAGAAAGAGAAGTCCGAAGAGCGAATCGGAGAGAGAACAAGAAGGAAAAAAGAAGGTTCTGAAAGAAAAAAGAAGAAGAAGGGCAAAAAGAGACAGAAAGAGAGGAGGAAGAATAGTGGGGACTACTAGGAAAGATTCAAGGCCTCGAGTGAGTCAACACATAAAAACGAAAGTGGATGGAACACTCCTTCCTACAGAAGAAGCATTCCCTTCGTAGATCGGAAAAATTATTATGTAGATAGAGATCCCTACCACCACATCAACTCGGGGGCAGCAGGGAGGCGGGGAAGGAAAAGCACTTCACGGATCCGCGCGGAAGGAAGCGCAGAAGCGGAGGGGCTAGGGAATAGATGAAAAAGCATAACAAGAAAGAAATTTATCGAGACAAGAAGGGCGCAAGTAAGAAGCCGATCACAAACTCCTCTGAAACCAATCGGGAACCCGCAGGCATTCTGCAATTCATACGCCCGAGTAATATTACCAGGAAGAAGAGGAATGGGGAAAAAGAAGAATAGGATGCGGAGGAAGGAACCCCTTTTACATAGAATTGACCACGGAATAATATAGTTGTAGATATTATTTCTTTCTCTACTTACTGCAGAAATACAAATTTAATAAATGTTTGATCATTTTTTTTATTAAAAGTTCTTTATATCTATTTTGATTAAAGACTCAGAGATCTTTTTCGTATTAATTCTTATGGAAGCCATCTTCATAGCGCAAACTTTATCTGAGGTTTTTCCATGTGCTTTAGGCTTCTTTAAAGAAAATTATACCCTAAATATCTGTCTGAGACTAAACTAGACATATTTAATTAAGCTTAAATTTATACTTTGTCAGTAGGTCCTTTTTGTTGTGTAGCATCTTAGGATTTCATTTATTAGTAGTAGTTTTATACAAAAGGATCAAAAAAATCCCAAGGAAGCAAGAGTATTTAAAGAACAAGATCAAAACAAGAAAATTTTCTTTGTCATTTATTTGGAGAATTAAGAAAAACCAAAAATATAATAAAGATGTCCGTAAATGAGAGATGCTCTAAAAAGATGTATTTAATTTATATTAATACAATTCGGTTGAATAGTTCAATATTTTATTATAGCATTTTACTTTCGTGTAAAATAATAAAAAATGAGCACGCGATTTTTTTTTCGTCACAAAAAGATAGATTTAAATATCTAAAATGTAACATAAACATTTTTCAGTATTTTTGAAAAAACTAGGAACTATTCTTCGAAACTACTATTAAATACTAGTATTTTTATTTAACTATATAATTTTTAATACTATATATTATTTTTAAATATTAAATACATAGTAAGTAATTACTAATAATATATTAACTTTATCTTTTAATTTTATATAATTACTATGTTTGTTTAACTATGTAATAAAATCTATATTAATCCTTGTACTATATACTTTCGTGCGTGGACTCTTAAAATAGAAGTGGAAAGCTCTAGTATTATATAAAATTCGCTATTCTCCCTCCAAATGGAACCCTGCCTTAAAAGGGTCTTTCAGCATCTACTTTTGGTTGGAGTAGCTTTATTATAGATGTCTATTTTATATTGTTTTTGGAAGGTCTTTGCGGTTTGTTTAATTGGAATTTACTATTTAATTTTGTATTCTTTATCTTAGTTACTAAGAATAACATCCAATCCTTTTGCGTTTTTCCGGCACAGAGCTTGGTAGAAGAGCTTTTTTTTGTTTCAGGTTCTTGGAAGACACTTTCTTCCCTTTTTACCCAATTTTCCTAGTTTCTGGTTTTTCCCACTTACCGAGAGAATTTTTTTTATTCTTTTTCCCTTTATTCTTTTTTCTCTTTTATCCCTAAGTTTGCTTAGACTTTTGATTTTATTGTCCTCACTACGACTATCAAAAAGACAACTAATTAATAAACCTAAACTTATACTAATATTTATTAATTTAATCTTACTTATATTTTATACTTTTAATTTACTAAATATTATTTACTTAATAAATAATAATATCTAAATATTTATAATATTGTTAGATTTTACGGATTATGCGTATAGCAACTTTTTTTGAAAAAGGAAGTAAAAGTTCCTTGGTAAGTATAGGATTAGTCCCTTTATTTCTAGCTCCTATTAGTAAATTCTTTTTGACTTTTTGTTTATGCTCCTTGCTTTCTTTAAAATATCTTTTTTTTGCTAGTCTTTTTGTCCTTTTTGTTTTTTCTTTATTCTGTCAAGTCAAGGTTTTTTCTTTTTTTTTTTGTTTGCTTTTTCCTTTTTGATTCTTTGGTTTTGTTTTCTGTATTATATTGTCTTCTCTCTTCTTTGTTTGCGTTCTTTTTTTCTTAGTTGCTTTTTCCGTTTGTTTGTATTCTCTCTGTTTTTCTATTTTCTGTCTTTTTGCTTTCTGGGGTTTTTTCTTTTTCTCCTCTCTCTCTTTTTTCTTATATTATTTTTGTGAAATTTATGGTTCTTCTCTATTTTTATTTGTTTTTTCTTTTCTTGCTCCTTTTTTCTTTCTTTATTGTTTTTCTCTACTTTTTCCTTGTTGTTCTTTTTTCTTTTTATTTATTATTCTTAAATTTCGTGACAAAAGCATTCGTCCTTTCACAATTTTCGGCAAAAGAATAGGCCAAGAAAAGAGTCGTTTTGAGGAAAAAAAGAAGGTTCTTTCGGAACAATATCGGTTATAGTAAAAACAGCAAAAACCCCGGAGGAAATGCCGGGGGTTCCTTTGTTGTAAGGTGCCTGGGAAGTCGTACTAATCTCCATTAGAATAGAAAAATAATACTCATTAATATGAATGCAAATGCAGGATCAGTTTAAAATTTTTCTCGGTTGAATACAATTTTGAAATTATTTTGCAATGACAAAAAAAAGATGTCATTTATCTATTGTATCTGAATTTAGATCTTTTCTAAATTATAAATTTTTATTTTCCGCCTCTCTTTTTATTTTTTAAGATTTATTTTAAATAAAATAAATTTTGAATGAGCAGCTCAACCCGTTATTTAATAATATAGTATAAGAAAAGGAATTATTTAAGTTTAAGAAATTAAGCGGAAATTATTTGTTTTATAAGTTTATAAATGAAGAAATGGACTCCTTTTATTTATAGTGTATAAAGCACAGTCGTTATAGCATTAGTGTTTAAAGCTTATGGTCAAAGGTTTTTACAAGATTTTCGAAATGGCTTTGGTTTTCTGGATTTCGTTGTGCTGTTTTATCGCATTCTGAGCCTTTGCATAGTTTTTAGGTCTTTTTGGTTTCATTTGATGTTTTTGGTGCCTGTGTCTTCTTTGTCTTTTGTTGCTTTCTAATTTATTTTTTCTAAGCTATTTCCTTTTGTTTTCTTATTTTGTCTTTACTATTAATTTTGAAGATTTTTAAATTGTTTGACATCATAGACTCGGCTTTTCTTACTTTTTTAATGAAATCTATCCATAAACTCGATTATCTATACTAAAACAAAACTCCAGTTTTTTATGTAAACTTGATTCATCTAGAGATCTATTCTAAATCACTATTAATTTATTCTATATTTTATAAAAAATGGGATGCCTTAGAATCTTTTTCTTTTATTTTTTCCTATCGACTTTGTTCCCACATAGTTCCTCAGGGAACATTTTTGGCTACTCTAGCAAAAAACCTATTTTAATTGTTGATAAAATAACATAGAAATTTTACAAGGCTTGTAGACAAAGATGTCATACGATTTTCCTTTTTAGACTAAAATTTGTATTTTGGATTTCTTCCTATTTTTGTTTGCAAGAAAGTTCAGCTTGATTAATAAATAAAGATATTAAACTTCTGAATAATTAACTACATTCTATTATATTCTACTAAATATTTACTATTAAATATTAATTAAATTTTTTATTATACAACATAATAAAATACTTCATTATTAAATGCAGAAAAAGTTATTGGATTTCAATTTGTGAAATTAAGGAAGGTTATCTGATGAAGTCGTTTATTATATGTTGGCACCACCAGAGGGTCGTTTGGTACTTGTTGTTCACATCATTTTACTACATAACTACATATTATATAGTGATCATTTCCTTTATTCTTTGTTTATTGTTTCTTTCTTGTTTTTCTCTTTTCTTTTTTTGACTTTTTCTCTTGTTTTTTTGCTGCTCTGTTTTTATATTCTTTCCGTTCTTTTATAAATATAAAGTATTTTTTATATAGGTCTTTTTCGCTTCTTTCAAAAAACCAAATCAACTCTTGTACCAGATCTTTTTCAATTCATGCAAGTGTAAAATTTGAATTAATTGATAGGAGTTTTAGTTGTAGGATAGGGTGTTGAGTCAGAAGGGTTTTTAACTATTAGGTATATTTTCTATTGATAAATATCTTAATACAAGAGCATGTGGATTTTTTTAATAAAGGGGAGACTTAGTAGACATTAAACTTCTTTTTTCTTGTTTGTTTATCTCTTTTTTATCTCTTGTCTTGTTCTTTCCTCTTTTTTGTTTCTGTCTTTTTTCTTTCTGGTTTCTTTCTTTTTTTTGCTCTTTCTCTGCTATTTTTCGTCTTTCCAAATTTTTTCTTTTTATTCTATTTTTTTCTTCTGATTCTTTTTTTCTGTTAGTTTTTTCAATACGGAGGATTTCCCTTTTCTTTTTTTCTAGCTTTCTTTATCTTTCGTGCATCTGCTTTTGATATTTTTCTTTTCCCTCAATATAGTTGGGCTAAAAACTTTTGTTTAGAGTATACTTCTTTGTATGCATTGCTTTTAATTTTCCTTATTGTTATAATTTAACTATATTTTTTGTAGCTGCTCTTTTTACTTTTTCTGCCACTGATTCAATCAAGTGCTTTTTATTTTTTTAGTTCTATTGTTCTTTGCTTTTTCGTCTAGTTTTCCTTCTTATTATAATCTATAATTCAAAATGGTTTTGCTTGCTTAGTTAAGCAGTTAAATTAAAAGAGATCTACGATGAATTTCGATATTGTTTAACGCGAAGCCTTTCGTGCGCGTTCTCATTTTTAAATGTCTTACTTCCGTTGGTATGTTTTTATTATTTTCTTTTTCTCTACCTTTACTTTAGCCGGTACCTTTTTTCGTGCCTGCTTTTGTCGCCTCGGCAGACTCTTTTCTTTTGGGAAAACTTGACTTTATTTCATTTTTTGTTTGTTTTTAGATTGATAATCATAATACTATGTAGCATTTTATCTCCCATAGAGGGTTTATTTATTTATTTATTTTATAGTCTTATACTGTTTTTGTTGTAATTAAATTAATTTTTTTAGCGCATTTGAATTTCCGTTTATTTAAGGGAATGCTTTAATCAAAGAAAGTCAACTACTCTTGGGGCTTGTAGTTTTAATTTTTATAATTTTTGGTTTTCTTTATACTCGTGCATAATTGCACTTTTCCACTTTACTCTGTGATCTTGTATTCTACTTAGTTTTTATAAAATGGGGCGCGGGGCAAGCTTCGGGAAATAGCATTTTTATAAGAATTATTCTATAACTATAATAAATATTATAACTCTTAACTAATTAATTTATAACTATATTAATTAGTAACAAACAATTTTAGTAACTAAAATGAGTAAAATTTTTAAAACAAAAGGAAACCTTTTAATCCTTTTGGTTAGTGGAGAGAATGTTTTTTCTATAATATTCTAATTTGGCTTTCTTCTCCATAGCTTATATACGAATATACATACATATATATATTATTCTTATTTGTATTTAAAAATTCTGTGTGTCCTTTTTCTAGATGGATGGGTTCTTCACGTTCTCGCACAAGAATAAAAGAATGATTGGTGGTAGTTATGGTTCATACTTTTCAAGATAATTTGTTCCTAATTTAATGTATTTTTATTAACATGAATTTAAATCTAATATATAATAAAATTAATACGATAAAAATATAATATGCGAATGCGGAAGGATGTTTGTTTTATTATTTATTTTGTCCTTAACTTTTTATGCAATTTGATTTTTTTTTATAAATTGTTTGAAAAAAACGTTATGTTATTGGGTTTTGCTCAAACAGTTTTAGGTGCAATTTATTTTGTTATTAAATTAAAAGATCTTTGTCAGGAAGAGAGTTTCCTTTATTTGTATACTAAAAGTAAGGTTGCTTTTTATAGTAAACTATATATTTAGATTTAGAACCTAGAACTATCTAGTTATCTCTTTCCATTTTTGATTTAATCAATTTCGAAGTATTATAAAAAGCTTTTATTTTGTATTATATTTATATAATATAAATAAGGCTAATATAAAAATATTTAAAATATGCATATAATTCACTTTAGCTCATAGGCTCGCTTTCTTAATACCAGGGGATATTTTGTCTTTTTTTATTATTGTTCTTTTCTCTTTATTTTCCTTTTTTCTTCTGATTCTTTGTTTTCTGTTTTTTTTTCTACTTTCTATCTTGTTTCCCCGTGTCCCTTTCTTTTTTTTAATCTTTTTTGGTCTCTCTTCTCCCGAGACTCTTCTTTTTTTTGTGTCTATTCGTTGTTGTACTTTTTTAGCAAGATTTTGCGTTTCTTTACGTAACGGCTTCTGACAGGCTTTGCTTACATAAGACGTCTTTTGGAAGACGACTTGTTTTTCTGTCCTAGATTCGTGGATGGATTTTTCAAGCAAACAAGACTAACTTTATTGTCTTTCTCTTTTTTCTTTCTATACTCAATTCCGTTTCTATATGGGAGCGTAGACTACCTTCTTTTCCTTTCTCCTTATTTCTATCTTTTTTCTTTTATAGTGGACTTTATAATTAGAAATGCACAATAACTATAATAAGGAACAAATAGGTAGTAGCGAAAAGTAGCTAAGGTAAGGACGACAATAAAATGTTATCTATTTATAAAGAAAAACTTTTCTTATTCAATTTTTTCTTTGACGAATAAGGACCTTTTGCCCGCCTTCTTTTTTCTAGCTTTCGATTCATTCGATGAGAAGGGTTGGGTTTATTTTGTATGTAATGTAGTAAGGGAATTCAAGTAGGATGTACTGAATTTCCGGTGTAGTCTTGGAATCCCCCGTTAGTTCATAGGAATTGAACTTCAGCAATCTATAAAATTTTGTGTTGTTTTCTCGGTGCGGGTCTTCTCTATAAATTAAAAAAGGGTTCTTTTTATTCTTTTTCCAGATTTCTTTTTCTTCTTTCCTTTTCTAATTCCTTATTACTTATTTTTTTTGATTCTTCTTTTTTTTTTTCTCTCTCTGATTTTTTTTCCTTTTTTCTCTGATTTTGTTCTTCCTCTTTTTTTATTTCTTTTTGTTTTCTTCCGCCTATGTAAGAAAGAAATTCTGTGATTTCCCTCTTTTTTTGCTTGTTTTTCTTTGCTCTTAAGTTCTTTCTCTCCTTCTCATAAAATGCCACAACTTCTTTTCCCAGGTTTTTGTGCATCGCGTATCTGTTTCTCTTGTTGAAAGGATGCTGTTGATAAAGTAAAATGCGAGCCCTTTCGTGTGAAGTAACCTTTATGCCTAGTTATAAAGTCCCTATTAAAGGTTTTGAAATCTTGAGTTCTAAAGATAAATTAAATAAAATTAGGACAGCAAAAGCACTCGACTAGCTTACGGGTTTCTTTAAACCTATCAATAGTGGAGAATCCTATAAAAAGAGTGATAGGAAGGAAAAGTTTTCCTTTCTTTTTTTGAATTTAAAAATATATTTTTAAAGTTTCTTAAAAGTTTTAAATGTAATCACAAAGGACTCCTGTTTTCCTTGGTTTTTTATGAATGAATTTTTGTGCTTTTTGTAGTGAACTTGTTTTTTTCTCTTCTTTATATTGTTCTGTTCTTGTCTTTTTTATTTGCTTGTTTGTTCCAACTCTTCTTTTTCTGTTTCCCTTCTTTCTTTTCTTCTTTTGGTTTCTCCTTCGACTTCCATATTCTCTTTCTGTTTCGTTCTTTGTGTTCTCCCTTTTTGGAGTAAACTGGACGTCAACTCTTTTGTTTTAGTTGTTCTCTTTTCGGCCCAGTTCTTTCTTTTTGTTTCTTCTTCTTTGTCTTGCGTATTACCTTCTGTCTTTTCGTCCTCTAGCTTATTTTCTGCCTTTTTCTGTCTTGTTTTCGTCTAACTGTGCCAAGTATTTTTTCTTACTTTATATTCTTGTTTTATTTACTTGAATGAGTCTGATATCTTGTCGCATTTCCTAGTTTTTAAAGGGCTATTTATAGTAGACTTGCTTTTAGGGAAAAATGCAAGTATTTTTTGCAAGAGTACTGCTTTTCCTTGAAATTAGGAATGGATTGTTCAATAAGAATAAGTCTTAAAGGGTCCGACCACTATGAGCGAGAGGAGCCGCCCTTGGAAAAAATTTGGATAGGGGAGTCCTGGGCAGAGAAGAGGCAGGAGCGAAATAGAGAAAATCAAAGAAAAGAAGGAAAAATGGAGAATTGTCCGAAAAATGTAAAAAAAGAGAAAGCTTTCCTAATAAGAGGGGGAACTGGCTTTTTGGTAACATTTATTAGTCGCAGGTTAGCCTAACAACAAAAATAGAATGCACTCAAAGGCATTCCTCTATTGGGATTTTTAAGGATTAAAAGGGTGAGCTGCGCCCCTTTTTAACGACGTAGTATATTATAATTTTTTGTCCATTATCCAATTAAGTCTAAATTTTAAACATTCATTTAGAGTGCCCAGTCGAAGGTATTTTATATATTTAATATAATATAAGTTTTAAAGGATAGAAGTTTTCTCACGTGATGTGGACATTGTTGTTTATTGCTCATCATGTTCTAATTTTCAGATTTATTTTAAATAAGAGTGAAACTTACATTTTGAGTAAAATGGAAAGCATTCTTTTCTTTTTTATTTTAATGTCATTTAATTTATTAAAAATCTTACCTTAGTAGGAATTTAGGGAGATAAGTTTTTTGCTTCTTTCGATTACTTTTTATTTAATTTTAATATAATATCTATTTATATTTGTTTTTTTATTAATTTCTTCTTTTTTCAATTTCTTTTTTGCATTCTTGCTTTTATTTTTTCTCTTTTGTCTTTGTTCTCTCTATTTATTTTTCCATTTTTTCTTTTTGCAGTCTTTCTTTCTCTTATTCATTGTATTATGCGTATCTGTCTTGTTATGAATATCATTTTTTTACTTTATTGTTCTTTTGATTTTGTAGTTTTAGAAATACTTTGTAGATTTTTCCATTCTTAGTAGAATTTGTTTATTTATAGTTGTTTTGCTTTTGTGCCCTATTTTGTGCTTTTTAGGTACTTTTCTTTTGCTTAGGCCCACGCTTGTTGACCGGCCCTTTTTCCCTCTTCATTTGGTTTAGATTCGTTTATTCCCTATTTGTCTTTTCTTTCTTGTTTTTTTCTCTTTTTTCTTATTATTCTCAATTTTTCTTTTTTGTTTCCTATTTCTTTGTTTTGCTTTCATTCTTCGTTTGAGCTAGCTGTTTCTGGTATAATTCAAAAAACAAATATAAAATTATACGCGTAGTTTACGGATGAGATACGGTATTTTGTAAGGTTATTTTTTTTGCTTAGTAATCGGCTTTATATTTATAGTTAATTTATCTTTATAATTGTGCGACAAGTTTCAGATTATGTCCTTTTCTTAATATTAGCATTATCTTTAATTTATTTCCATTCTTTTTTGTTGTTTCGTGAGAACAACTAGGAAGCTCGGTTGGTGCAAAAATACTCCGATCGGGCTCTTTTTCTAAAGGCTTTCTTCGAATGTACTTCCGGTAGCATTGTTTATTGAATGCGTTTTCGCTTGTTACTATGGAATTGTACGCTATTTCCCTTAATGATTTTTTAGGTGTCTTAGAGTAGTCTTTTTCTCTTAACTTTTCTTTTGAATTATGCTGAATTTTTTTAACCAATTGATAAAACTGTTATTGGATCATTTTTTTATTTTACTTGTTGATTCTTTCGAGATTGTGCGAGTCCCCGTGGGTCGTTGGTACTTCATTAGTCATTTTCGACTGGGTTTTTGTTCTTTTTTTTAGTTTTGTAGAGTACTGGTGCAATGCAATTTCTCGTGGAATCACTGCATGCTCTTATTGAATTTGTATTCTAATTTATTAAATATATATAGTTCTTGCTAGAATGTAGCTGATAATTGTTTTTTAATGTTTAAGAAGCTAAGGTAAAACAAATGGAATTATCCTCCTTTTTGAGCATCCTGGATTTTTGAGTTGCTTTATTTAACTATTTTCTAACTTCATTAAGCTTTTTTCTTAAAGTTCTCTTGTCTTTATGAATAATGTTTGGACATTTTTAATATCGCGCCATTTAACATTTCAGTTATATTGTATTTTTTTATCAAATTTAGGGTCATTTGCTCAATGTCTTTTTCTTCTATCTTCTTTTTTTCTTGTTTTTTCTCACTCTCTTTTTTATTTTTTTAATCTATTTGGTCTTTGGGGAGACTTGTGTAGTCCTCTTTTTTGTTTTTCCGCTCCGTCTCGCTTTGGGAATTTGCATTCTTCTTTAAGTGTCAGAGTGAGATTTTAGGTTATTCTGGAATACCTTTTTGGAAAGCTGGTGTCATCGTTTCCGTTAAGAATGTGTCCTGTACAATTTATTCTATGGTGAATGTTATATCTTGTGCAAGTGCCTTAATTATATGTGTTTCTTGGAAAGGTTATTATTTCTCCTTGGGTTTGTTTTCTCGAAAAAGTTATAGGCAGTGGAGGTTTGTTCGAGTTGATATTTTTTTTTAAGACGAATGAATTTCATAAGTGTCTTTGCTTTTTTTCAGTATTTTGCGGGAAGGCCCCACTATATTGTTTCATTTTTGACATTAATGTTTTTTTTTATTTATATTATTATCTATGTTCAAGGGTCTTTGCTATTGTTTATTCAGGTAACTTCTTCTATACTTAATTTTATATGTTGCTTGGTTAAATATATTTTTCAATTCTTATACTATTATACTAAGTATTATACTAAGGGTCTGTTTTGTTATTAAATTATATAGAAAGCATTTTAAGGGATTGCATATAGGAGATCCCGGAACTTGTGAAAGCTAACTCTAGGTCCACGATTTCTTAACAGAATTTAATAGGGATTTAGGTTGTACTAAAAATTATTAAGTTAGAATTAGTTAGTCTAAAGTAAAGTATTTGGTCACATGTTTTTCCATAAATTCTACTTAATATTTTATTCTTTTGCAAGTAAATATTTATTTAGATTTTCCTTTTTTGCGCTTGGAAGTAAGCCCTGTTATTTTTTAGGCAGTTAGAGTTATTTTGAGAAAGACGGAGCTTTTGAAAAATATAATTCACTGCAGTTTTTCTTACAAATCTTAATGTGAAAGATTTCTTTTTTTTGTAAACTTTTTTTGGAAGTTAATTTGTTGTTTGTCATTGAAAGCTTTGGTATCTTTAAGTTCTTGCTGTATTTTCTTTATATTTATTCTCCTTTACTTTTTTCTGTTTTTTACTAAAATTTAATCTTTTAAAACAGTATTTTTTTTTAATTAAAAAGCTTTCCTTTACTCAATATTATATTTATTATTTTAGATTTTAAATAGAATATACTTAATATTCTATTATACTCTATATATATACTCTATATATATAATCTATATATATAATCTATATATATAATCTATATTATAAATTTTATATTATATTTTAAGCTAAGTTATATTAACTAACTAAATTTAAATATATTTATGCAATGTCCTCGTAAACGTCCCGAATTCTTTTAAGGACCTAGTGAAAGCGATCACTCTGACAGAACAGAGTTGTATCGTTCTTATTAAGTTTGGGTTCGCATTATTTTATAAGGGGAATTTCCTTGGTTTTTCTAACATTTTGTCTTCTTTTTTGACTTCATATTTTTCTTTCTGCTTTTTTACTTTCTCTTGTTTTTTCTTTTTCTTTTTTGTAGCGGACTCTTTTTATTTGTTGATTCTTTATTTTTTTCCAATTTTTGTTTGTTCTTCTTTATTTTTCTTTCTTCGTGCACTCTGTTTTTATTCTTTCTTTTTCGGAAAACAAGATTTCGTTTGCTTCTTCTTTTGTCTTTTCTCTCTTTTTTATCTATACATGGGATTCTTGCTTTTTTGTTTTCTTTATCTTTCTTCTTTTTTTTTGCGACTCCTTTTCATTTTTTATTTTTTGTCTCTCAAACTACGATTCTTTTATTTTGGATTTCTTGTTTTTCATTTTTGAGATAAATACATTTGACTACATTTTTGTAGTGAAAGAGGTCTTGGGTTTTTTGATTAGTGTTCAAACTTGCGTTTTTGCTTGGAATGGCCAAGTGTTTGCTTTTTTTAGAATTTGTGGCAATTTTAGCATAAAATTCTTTAGTTTGAATTGTCGTTTGGACAAGGTAGGTTTAGGTATTTCGACATTTATTTTCCGTCTATCTGCCTTGTTATAATGTGTCTTGATTCTTTATTTTGTTTTTCTGATTTTTGTTGCTGCATAACTTATAGCTCTTCGATTTGTTTTCATTGATTAGAAGTATTGTTTACCACTTTTTATTTCAAAATGTTTATTTTTTTTATTTATCTATTTAGTTTAGTGCTTTTTAGGAAAAAACTGGTTTTTGATTATTTCAATTTTGTTATTTTTGAACTTTTGCAGGAGGGCCCGCGATAGGGTGAAAAGAACTTTCCTTAGTTTTGCTTTATTTTCAATTACATATTGAGAGTATTCGTGGATTCTTAGCCTTAGTGAGTAGAAATTTTCTTAAAACGTATTGTTGCAGGTTGTTGCTGCTTTTGTGAATTCTGGTTGTTGTTTTTTTATTACTTCCTTGACTTCGTATTTCAATCATTTTTGGACTTTCTATTCTAAATAGTGTCGTCTTTTTGTCTCTTATGCATCTTTATCCTTTTCTATTATTTTTTCTTTCCATTGCTTATTTTTCTTGTTTTCGTGGATTTTATAATTATGAATTTTTTTAATCTTTTTAATGTAATTCTATATTTTTTTGCAGGATTCTTAGAAGTAAGGTTTTTTTTGTGTTTTCTATGAACACGTTAGGGAGAGGCCTAATGCCTTTTTCCATGATTGTTTTTTTAGATGTTGCCATTCTTTGTTTTTTATTTAATTGATACAACTACTAATACGAATCTACTCTTTCCCCTTTTTATTAAAACTATACTATTTTTGATTATTTATTAATTTAAAAATTAATTCTTTATTATTTAAATTAAATTTCATGCATCATAATATAATTAAATAAATTTACTTCAAATATGTTGCGTTGATTAAGATATTTTCATTTATCCTAATGCTTCTGCAATGCTTTTCTTTCATTTTTGAAATCAAAAAGACTAGAAGTCTAGTTTCGATTAGTAAAAATGGAGTCCGTTTTTGAAAGTTGCATTATTGAGATTTGTGTCGGAGGAAGCTTTGTCTTTGTAAGATATTCTTTTTTTTTCATTCTTTTCTTTCTGACGAATCCTTTGTGTTCTACTTTTTCTCTTGTTTTTTTGACTTCTTTTTTTCTTTCTTTGTTTTCTCTTTTTGCTCCCTGTCTGTCTTTTCTTTATCTGCTTTTTTTATACGTTCTCTTTTTTGTTTTTCATTATTTTGTTTTTGATTAAAGATTGACATAAGAAATAGTATATAAGGTCTCTTTTTCTGTATTAGTGATCTAATATACACAATTTTGGAATTTCTTTCCTTTTGTGGAGGCGGGGTATTTCTTTGGTTTATTTCTTGTATTGGAGTAGGAAGAAGAACTTCTTTTCTTTTTTGTTCCAACTTGTTGTTCCGTCTTTTGTTTCTTCTTGCTCTTGCTTTTTTATTCCACATTTTTAATGCTTTTTTACTTATGTAGAGCATAAGGGTCGGTAGGTTCGCTCAAAAAGAGTTTTCGATACACAGACGGGTCTCTTTTTTTTTATAAGTTCCTTGAAACTTCGACAATCGGTTTCTTTTCTCTTTTTTATATTTCTTTCTTTTACTTGAAAATCTTTTTTATTTGAATTGATAATAATTATAGTTATAGTTGTTTATTACTCAAATTGTATACTTAGGTGCTTGTTGTCTAGTTTTTTTTCTTATCAGCAAAGGTATGACGGTTATTTTTGCTATTTATTGTTTAAATTCACTGTTTTTTTGCATTGGACTATTGATACAATTCTTTCACGTAGTAGTTTTTCTAGAATATTTTTTCTTTCGCATTTTTAACCTTCTTTCTTTTTGTTCTCTTGGTTTTTCTTTTGTTTTTGTGCTCTTTGGACTTCTCTTCTTTTTTCTTGGTTCCTTTTTTCTTTATTTCTTGTTTTCCTCTCTTCTCTTTCTTGCTTTTTCTTTTCTCTTCTTCTTTATACTTTTTGTCTTTGTTTTCTTTTTTTATTGTTTGCTTTTTATTTTAGATTAGAAGGAGAGGGAAGATATGGCTAGGCAGGACTGTATTTGTTCTGTGGTAGGTATTACTTTCTGTCTTCTCTTTCTTTCTACAGTCAATTTTTACGGACTATCTCTCTGCAATAGCTCCTTACTTTCCTGGGGATATTTCTATAAGCAATTACTATCTAAAGCGATTGCTTTCTTTCTCTTTTCCTTTGTTTTTTCTTTTTTTTATCTCGTTTTCTTCTTTTTCTGACTCATTTTTTTCTGCTTCTTTTTTTTGTTTCTGTCTTTGTTATTTCTTTCTCTGCTTTTCATTCTTTGTATTTTTCTCTGATTCATTCTTTTCTTAATTTTCTGGATCATTTTTTTATTTTGAGATTCTTGTTTTTGCTTTTCTGTGCTTTTTCCTTAATTACAAATGACATCTTTTCTTCATTTCTATTCGACCTTTCGGTATCATATTTTTTCTTTTTCTCCCTGTCGTTTTCATTCCGTTTTTCCCTTCGTATGGTCTTCTTTTGGAAGTCTTTCTTTGTTTTTCTTTTTTTTTCTGTTCTCTTTTTTTGTTCTTGTTTCTATTTTTTTTTTTGTTTTTTCTTGTTCTGATTCTTTTTCCTCTTCTTGTTTTCTCCAATTGTTTTTGAGTCGATTTTCTGTTCTTTCTGACTCTTGCTTTTTCTCTTTCTTTCTTCTCTGCGTTCTTTCTTCTTTGTATTTCTTTTTTTCTGCTTTTATGCTTCTGCTTGTTTTCTTTTTTTCTTCTCTTTTCTTTCGACCCGTTGTTCTTGTTTTTTTCTTTCCTGGAACTCTCTTTTTTGTTCCTTTTTTTCTCTTTCTGAATCAGGGATTTGTCGTCTGGTTTTTCTTTTTCCATTGATCTTTTTTTCTATTTCGTTCTTTCCGAACCTCTTCTTTTTCTTCTTCATCTTGTTCTGATTTTTTTCTCTTGTCTTTATCTTTTCTTTTTGCTCTGTTTTTTTCTCTTTGTCTGGTGATTATGGAATCTTTTTTCTCTCGGTTTCGTTTTTCTTTCTTTTTTTTAATGCTCTTTTTTCTCTGTATCTCTTTTCTTTTTTGTTTCTTTTGTTCTTTGTTGTTCTCTCTGCTTCTCTCTTTTTTGTTTTTTCCTTTGTTTTCTTTTTTTCTCCAGCTTGCTCTCGTTCTCTTCTCTCTTATTCTCTAAACTCTATCTTGGTTTCGTTCTTTTGTAATTTCTTTTTTCTTTTCTTGTTTCTGTTCTTTTTCTTTCTCCATATTCTTCTTTTCTCTGCTGCTGCTTCTTGTTCTTTTTTTTCTCATTCTTGCTCTCGGTCTTTTTTCTTGCTTTCAGACGTCTTCTCTCTTTTTTTCTTTGTTGTTCTTTGCCTTCTTTCTCCTTGTTCTCTATGTTCTTCTTTCTTTTTTTTATGAACTTTCTATCTATTTTTCTCTCGATTTCGTACTTTTTCTTTTTTTCTGTTTCTTTTTTCTCCTATTTCTTGTTCTTTTTTTCTTTCTCTTGTCCTCTGGCTCTCGTTTTTTCATTTCTTCTTCTTTCTTTTTTCTTGTTCTCTTTCTTATTTCTTGTCTCTTGTTCTTTTCTGCAAGTCTTTTCCTTATTCTTTTGTTGTTTTTCTGTCTCTCTTCTTCTCTTTTTTCTTTCTTTGTGTTTCTTTCTTCTTCGGCCTGCGGGCCTCGTTCCTTTGTAACTTTCACTCTGTCGCTCTCTTATCTTTTTTTCTTTCTGGGGTTTTCTCTTTTGTTTCTCTTGGATAGGTTGACTCGTTTTTCTCTCTTCTTTGGTTTTCTTTTACTTTTTTTGTTTCCGCTTTTGAGATCGGACCCGAGCTTTTTCTTTTTTTGTTTGGATGCAAATGTAGGAGAACTTCTTTCCTTCTTGTTATTTTTCTCCAACAGTCTCTGTTTCCTTATTCTTCTTTTTGTTTTGCTTTTTTTGTTCTTTCCTCTTGTTTTTCCTTTTTTTCTTCTTATTCTTTCTCTGTCTTCTCTTTCTGCTTTTTTCTTTCTTCTCTGTTTTCTCTTTCTTGTTTTTTCTTTTTCTTGTTTTTTTGTTCTTTATTTTCCTCTTTCTTCCTTTTCTGTCTCTGATTCTTGTTCTTCTTCTTCTTTTTCCTCTTTTTTATTGTTTTTTCTTTCTGTTTTTCTTCTTGCTTTTTTCTTGTTCTTTTTTTTCCAGTGATGGTCTTTTATCTTTATTCCTTCTTCTCTTTTTTAAACTTTTCTTTCTTTTTTCCGAGCTCTCTTTTCTTTTTCTGGGTTCTTTTTGGGACTTCTTTTTCTTCTTTCTGACACTTGTTCTCTTTGTCTTTTTCTTCTCTCTTCTGTTTCTCTCTATTTCTTCTGTCTTTCTTTTTCTTGCTTTCTCTCTTTTTCTTTATTCCTTTTCTCTCTTTTTTTTTTTGCCTTTTTTCCTCTCTTCTTATTCTTTCTGCTCTCTCTCTTTTTTTCTTGATCTCCATATTCTTTGCTTGTGTTTTTTTTTGTTTTTTTTATAGGAGAGAGAGGGGAGTGTTTGGTTTGTCTCGATTTCTTGTGTGCTAGAAAATTAAGCCTTTTCTTTTTCCTGTATTCGTTTTGCCTATTTCAGGTTGTGTTTCCGGCTGACTCTTTCTATACTTTATTGGGATTCTTTTTCTCTGCAGGATTGTTTCTGTTGCTCGGATTCTCATACGCAATGGGTTCCCCTGTCTTGTATAAGCAATTGTTTCCTTCGTCTTTGTATAAGTAATTCGTTTACTCTTTCTATTTTCTCTACTTGAATTCCTTCTTTATCTTCTCTCTACGTCCATTCGAGAGGACTGCATTTCTTTCATTTCTATTTATTTATAGGTTATAGCAAATTTCCCTTATTCTATCTTTGTTCGATAGGTTGACTCCTCGAATTCGTGCATCTTGCTTGGGGACGTCTTTCTTTCTCTAGTTGATTTGGTGGATAGGTTCTCTGTTTGTCTAGATGATTTCTTGCATTGGTTTTCTCGTTTTTCTTTACTGGCTTAATTGTCGAGTATTTCTTTCTATCTTTCTCCCTGCAATTCGTTGATCTTGTCTCTTCTTTTTATACGTAATTCTTTGTTCATGTTATTCTTCTTTCTTTATGCAATTCCTTTCTTTTTTTTTCTTCTCTTTTTTTCTGATTTTTTTCTTGTTTCCTTTGTTTTATTTTTCCTGCTTTTTCTGGTCCTCATTTGGAATTCTCTTTCTTTCTCGTTCTTTTTTTTCAATTTCGACAGGAGTTCTATTTTTTCTTTCTTTGTTCTGTTTTTTTGCTTTTTTCTTGTTTTTCAATTTCTTTCTTTTTTGTCGTCTGTTTGGGACTTCTTCTTTCTTTTTGAGTCCATTCTTTTTTTTCTTCTTTGTTGTATTTTCTTGCTTTTTTTTTTGTTCTTCTTTCTCTGTTTTTTCTTTGTCTTTTTATTCTTTTTGGGTTTTTTGTGTTGTTTGTTCTTTCTGTTTCTTTTTTGTCTCTTTTCTTTTTCTGTTCTTACTCTTTCTTTCTTTCTGCTTTTTTCTGAATCTTTTTCCCCTTTTTCTCTTGTTTGTTTTCTTTTCATTTCTCTTTCTTTTTCTCTATTCTTTTTTTTTCTATCTCTGTTTCTCTCTGTTTTTTCCTTTCTATTCTTTTCTTGTTTTGTCCTTTTTTTCTTTCTTCTTTTCTCTCTCGGATTCTTTCTTTTTGTTTTCTTTCTTCCCTTCTCTTTTATGCCATCTTTTCTGGTTCTTCTTTATTCTTTTTTTGTTTTTTGTCTTCTCTTTCTTATTTGTTTTTTCCTCGGTTTCTCTCTTTCTTTGTCTTTCTTTGATGTTTTTTGCTTTCTCAGATTCTTTCTTCTTTCGGACTGCTTGTTCTTTTTCTGGTTTCTTTTTCTCTTTGCTGCTTATCATTTCTCTTTTTTCTCTTTTTTTCTTGTCTTTTTCTTTATCTCTTCTTTTTTTTTTTATTCTTTTTCTGCGTGTTTTGCTTTTTTCATTCTTTTTTTCTCTTCTTTGTTTTTCTTGTTTTTTTATATATGTTTTTCTTTCTTTTCTTCCTCTTTTTCATGTTCTCGTTCTCTGTTTCTTGTTCGTTTTCTTTGTCTTTCTTCATTTTGGTTTCTTCTCTTTGTTCTCATTCTTCTTTTTTTTCTTTCTTCTTGTTTTTTGTTTGCTGTTTTTCTTTCTTTTTGTTTTTTTCTCTTTTTTTTTTCATTCTCTGGATTTCAGAGTTGTTTTTTCTCTTTTTCTTTGGTTTTTTCCTTCTTTATCTTTCGACCATCTTTCTTTTTTTCTATCCTTCTTTCTCTCTGTCTTGTTTCTGTCTTGTCTCTTCTTTTTTACTTTCTTTTATTTCTTTGTTTTTTTCTCTCTTTCATCTTTCTTGTTCTTTACTTACTTGTCTTCTTCTTCTTCTTTTTCCATATTTTTCTGGTTTCTTTTCATCTCTTTTTCTTTTCATTTCCGTCTCTTATTCTCTCCTCTCTTTCTTTCCGTCTTTTTCTGGCTTCGTTTTTGTTCTTTTTTGGAACTTTTTCTCATCTGATTTTTTCTTCTCTTTGTTTTTTGTCTCTGTCTCGTTCTTCTAGAACCCTCTTTCTTTTTGTAACTTTCTATCTTTCGTTATCGTTCTTCTTTTTTTTTTCTGGCTCGGTTCGAACCATCTCTTTTTCTCTTTATTTTCTTTTGTTTGTCTTCTTTTTTTGTTTTTCTTTCTTTTTGCTCTTTTTTCTCCTTCTTTTTCTTCTGTCTTTTGTTCTTTCCTTTTTTTTTCTCCTCTCTTTTTTGTTTCTCTTTTCTCTGCTTTTTCTTTCTTCTTTCTTTTTGGGAACTGCTTTTTCTTTCTTCTCTCTCTGTTTCTCTTTTTTTTGTTCTTCTTTTTTTTCTTTCTTATTCCTCTCTGCTCTCTTTTTGATCTCTTGCTTTCTTTTTCTTTTTTTCTTGGAAAGATGTTTTTCTTTTGTTTGGGGGAGGGGAAGTCTTCACTTCTTTCTCTAGTTATCTTTTCTTCTTTCTGCTTTCTTTTTTAATTTTAGGAGCTCTCTTGAGAACTTTGTCTTTTCTTCTTCTTTTGTTTTTTCTCTTTTTCTTTGTTTGTGTTGTACTTTCTGCTCTCTTTTTCTTTTATCTGTTCTTTTTTGTTTCCTTGTTCTTTTTTTTTCTTTTTTCCCTCTTTCTTTTTATGTTTCTTTTTCTCTCATTCGTAACCTTCTTATTCTTTCTTTTCATCTTTCTCTGCTTCTGTTTGCTTTCTTGTTTTTTTTGTTCTGTTGCTGTCTTTTTTTTGCTTTCTTCTTTAATCTTCTTTCTGATTCTTATCTTCTTTTTCTTTATGCTCTCTGTCTTTCTTTGCTTTTTTTCTCTTTTGCTTTCTTTCTTTCTTTCACCTCTCTCTTCTTTATTTTCTTGGGTTTTTCCTCTTTCGTGTTCTTTTTTTTTGTCTTTTCTTTCTCTCGTCTTTGTTCCTTTGTAAACCTTCTGTCTTTTTCTTGACTCTTTAGTCTGGTTTTTTTCTTTCTTCATTTTCTTTCTCTTCGTCTGCTTCTCTTGTCTTTTTTTTCTCTGTCTGTATCTTGTTCTTTGTCTTCTTTCTGCCTGTCTCTCTCTTCTGCTTTTCTTTCCTTTCTTCTCCGCTGTCTCTTTCTTTTTTCTCTCTCCTTCTTTCTTTCTTTTCTCTCTGATTCTTTTTTTCTCTATATTTCCGCAGGTTCTTCCCCAGGTCTCTTTCCGTACTTTCTTTTTCTCTATCTTTCGTTTCCGAACCTGGATCTCTTTTTCGTTATGTTTTTTTCTCTTTCTCCTTTTGTTGTTTTTCTTTCTTTTTCTCTTTTTCATCTTTGTTTTTTCTTTGTCTTGGAGGATTTCTTTGTTGTTTCTCTTTCGGTCTTCTTTCTGATTTTTCTTTTCTCCTCTTTTTGCTTTTTTAGTCTTTCTTTTTTGTTTTCTTCTTCTTTATCTCTGATTTTTCCTCTCTTTTTTCTTTTTTCTCTGCCTGCTTCTTTCTTCTTCTTTCCATTGTTTTTTTTCTTTTTTCTTTCCTTTCTTTTTTCTGTCTTCTTTTTTTGTCTTTTTTCTCTGTTTTGACTTATGTTTTTTCCTCTCTTCTTCGTCTTTCTTGTTCTTTTGTCTTCTCTCTTCTTTTCTTTGTATTTTTCTTCTCCTGTTTTCTTTTTTGAACTTATTTCTCTTTATTTCTTTTTTCTCTCTTTTCTTTCTCTCTTGTGCCTTCTTTTTCTCTGCTTTCTCTTTCTGCTTTTTTTCCTCTCTTTTTCTTCTTCTGCGTTTTTTTGTTTTTTTTATTTCCTTTTCCTGCTTCTTTCTTTTTGGAGGATTTTTGTGTTGTTCTTTCTGTTTCTTCTTTTTCCTCTGTGTCTCTTTCTGGTTTTTTCTTTCGTCTTCCTCTTGTTTTTTCTTTTGGTTTCTTTCTTGGTTCTTCTCTTTCTTTTTCTCTGCTTTCTTTCTTGGTTCTTCTCTTTCTTTTTCTCTGCTTTCTCTTTCTTTTTTCTCTTCCTTTTTGTTCTCCTCTCTTTGTTCTTTTCTTTCTTTTCTTTTTCTCTGCTTTCTTTCTTGTTTTTCCTTTTTTCTTATCGTTCCTTCGTTTTCTTTACTTTCTATTTTCTTTTTCAAAACTTTCACGTTCTTTCTGATCTTTGTCTCTTAGTTTCCTTTTTCTTTGTTTGTTTCTTTTTCTGTTTTTTTCTTTCCTTTCTGTCTTCTGCTCTTTTTTCTTTTTGTTTTTTCTTCTGTTTGTTTTCTCTGCTTTGATTCTGCCTTCTGTTTTGGTTCTCCTTCTTTTTGGAATTTTTTCTTCTTTTCTATTATTTCTTTCTTTCGTGTTTTTCCTTTTTTCTTTTCTTGCTCTATCTCTTTTCTGCTTATCTTCTTTCCTTTTTTCTTTTATTTTCTTTTTTTTTTATTCTTTTTATCAGCTTTCCGCTTTCTCTTTCTATTTTTTTCTTTCCTCTGTCCCTTTTCTCCTTTTTCTTTGTTCTTTTTTGGGCTTCCTTGGGGATTTCTTTTTTGTCTTCTTTTTCGGACTTCTGTTCTTTCTCTTCTCTCTCTTATTCTTTGTTTCTTCTCTTGGTTTTATTTTTCTTTTTTTGTTTCTTTATTCTCTTTTTCATCTCTCTTCTTTGACAAATTATTTTTCTTGTTTTCTTCTTCTTCTTTTTCTTTTTTCTTCTGACTCTTTTTGTTTCTTTCTTACTTTTTTTTATTCTTTCCTCTCTATCATGTTCTTTTTTCATGTTCTTCTCGTTATTTTTTCTCTTCTTGTTGTCTTTTTGTCTTTGTGATTTCTTTCTTCTTTATTTGTTTTTCTCCTTTTTCTTTTGTTGTTCTGATTCTTTCTTGTTATCTTTTTTTTCTGTTTCTTTCTCCTCTTGTTTTTTCTTTGTCTCTGCTTATTGATTGGTTATTCTCTTTCCTATTGTTTTTTCTTTTTTGTCTGTCTTCGGGTTTTTTCTTCTATTAATTTGTTTGCTATTTTACTCTCTTTTTTATCTGATTTTCTCTTCTTTTGCTTTCTTCCTTTTTCTTACGCTCTCACTTTTCTTTCTTCTGCTTGTTCTTTTTCTTTCCTCTGTTTTTTCTTCTTTCTTTTTTTTGTTTCTCTTTCACTATCTGTCTTTTTTCCTCTCTCTTCTTTCCCTTCTGTCCTCTCTTTTCTGTTTCTTGTTCTTCCTTGTTTTTTCTTTCTTCTGTCTTTCTTTTTTTTCTTATTTGTTTAAATTCCATTCTTTTTTAATTTTTCTTTGATTTATTTCTTTGTCTCTCTTACCTGTTTCTTCCTTTTTTTCTTGTCTTTTTTCTTGTCTTTCTTTTCTGGTTTTTCTTTCTTGTTTTTTCTTTCTACTATTATCTTTTCTTTTTTCTCTGGTTTTTTTGTTTTCTATTTTTCTTTGGCTTTTTTATGGCTCCATCTCTTTTATTCTCTCTTCTTCTTTTCATTCTTAGGATCGATTTGGAATAGGAATTCTTTGTTCTGCTCGCCCGATTAACTTTTTCTTTTGTCTCTTTTCTTTTTTTGCTTATTTTGTTCTTCTAATTCTTTTCTTTTTTTGGACTTTCTTTTTTTTAGAACTCTCTCTGTCTTTTGAACTTTCTAGTCTTTGCAATTCTTTTTATTTTCCTTTCGACCTATGGATTTTCCGCGCAAAGGGTCTTGCTTTTAATTTCTTTAATACGGGTCTGCATTCCTGTCTTTTTTTTCTTTCTATTTCTTTCTCCTTCTTTGTTTTTTGTGCTTCTTGTTTTTTCTCTTTGATTTTTGTTCTGATTCTAAAACTTCTTGTTCTTTTTTTCTGTTTCTAGTCTCTTCTTTTTTTTTCTTTGTCTTTCTATCTCTCTTACAGCCTCTTTTTTCTTCTTGATTCTTTCTTTCTCTTGTTCTTGTACTTTTTCGTGTCCTGATTGTTTCTTTTATCTTTTCTTGTTTTCTTCCGCAGTCTCTGTCTGTCAGGGTTTTTTGGAAGCTTCTTTCCGTGTTTGTCGTTTTTGTGGCACCTTCGTGTTATGGGCCTTGTTCTTCTGGAACTATTTCTCTTTCGAACCTTGTATATCGGAAGTCTCGTTCTTATGGAACCATCTGTCTTTCTCTTTTCATTATTTGTCTTCCTTTTCTTGGTCTTGATTTCTCTTTTTTCTTCTTGTTTTCTTTTTTTTCCTTTGTTTGTCTTTCTTTTTCTTTCTTTTATTCTGATTCTTTTCTCTGCTTCTTTTTTCTTTTCTTGTTCTTTTCCGCTACGTATTTTTCTTAGGAGGACTAAGTTATCTCTATCTCTGTCTTTCTTTTCTGTTTCTTATCTTGTCTTTTCTCTCTTTTTCTTGTTTGATTGCTATATTTTTTCTTTGTTTTCTTCTATTTCTTTTCTGCCTCTCGCGATATGTTTTCTTTCTTGGATTCTTTTTCTTTCTTTTGTTTCCTTTCTTCTCTTGTCTTTTTCTTTTTCGAAATTTTTTTTCGATCATCACTTTTTTTCTCTGCGATTCTTCTTTGTTTTTCTTTTCTTTGTCAAGTGAATTTCTTCTTTTTCTGTGTTTTTCCTTCTTCTTTTTCTATTCTCTTTTTTCATTGGATCTTGTTGTTCTGGAACCTTCTTTCCCCTCTTTTTCTCTATTCTTTTTTCTCTGATTCTTCTTTGTCTTTTCTTGTTCTCTTGTTTTCTCTCTTCTTTTCCATATCTCTTCTTGTTTTTGCTCTTTTTCTGCTTTCTCTTTTTTTCTCGAGGATTTTTCTTGTTTCTTTTTCGCTTTTCTTTCTTTGGCTTTTTCTATTCTTTCTTTTTCTTATTTCTTTTTCCCTTTTGTAGTTTTATCGGACCGGTCCTTTTCTTTTTTATTTTGATTGCTCTTGTTTTCTTCTTTCTGTTTCTCTTGTTTTTCCATTCTTTTTTTGTTCCTAGTTATTTCCTTTCTCTTATTTTGTTCAGGTCCTTCTGAGAAAAGTTTTTTCTCATATGTGGTTTGCCGTTGTCGATGTATAGGTCGCCGACTCTTTTATCTTTCAGGGTATATGTTGTTTGTTGCTAGGGCGATCTCTCTTTGCAAGTCTTTTCTCCGTTTCCTTTTTTTCTTTGTCTCTGATTCTTTCACTTATTAAACTTATATGGTATGGAATTCTTTTTTCTTTGTTTTCTATTTTTCTTGTCTTCTTTCTTTTTCTACTTTCTATTTTTTACTCTCTTGCTTTCTTCTCTTGCTTTTGTTTTCTTTCTCCTGTCTGTTTTTTTTTGTTGTTTTCTTCTCTCTATCCTCTCTTTTTTTGAAAGACTCTTTTTTCTCTTTCTTTTTCTTTCTGGGTTTTCCTCCCTTTTTTCTACTTTTTCTTTCTCTGATTCATCTTTTTTCTTCTTATTATTCTTCCTTTTTCTCCTCTCTTTGTTTCTTCCTCTTTCTTTCTTCTCTTTGATACCATCTTTTGCTGGTTCTTCTCTCTTTTTTCTCTTTTTCTTTCCTTTCTTCTTTTCTCTTTACTTTTTATGGATCTAGTTTCTTTCCTTTCTCTCTATTCTCTAGTTTCTCCTCTTTCTGTAATTCTGTACGCTAGCATAGCAAGAAGGACTGGGTAGTATGGAGGCTGATTCTATCTACCAAAATGTGATTGGCTGTTATCGTCTTGTTTTATATATCAAAGTCTGCTGGACTGGTTACTGGGGAGGCTCTTAATTGTGTGGGCCAGTATGCGCTATTATATACAATGATAGCATCCGAGATTCTAAACGATACGATCTGATATTTTATACAATGTACTATTGTGTAGGGCACACTTCACGATTCTATACAATGATCTAATCCGATATTATATACAATGATAGCATCCGAGATTCTATACAATGATCTAATCGTCGATTGTAACTGCGACGCTTTTTTATTCTATACCGTTCTCTATTCTAAACGGCACGCTTGTCTATTCGATACCGTAGGAGATTGTAACCGCTACGCTCAAATAGGAAGATCCTTTTCTAGGTAGTAGAGAGGCTGAGACTTGTATTGTATACGACACTCTGTGAATTGTTGCTTGATTATTTTATTCGATAGACTTTTATCTTTGTATTCTATACTTATATACAACACTATCAGATTTCGTGCTTTATATACGATGCTTTATATACGATATTAGTGGATTTCTTGTTTTCTCCTTGTGCTATTCTATAGGATAGACTGGTCTTTTCTTGTCTTTTTTCTGCTCTCTCTCTTTTCCTCTTTTCTTGTTCTCTGTTTTGTTTGTACTTGGAAAGAAAATGGACGACAACAAAAAGAGCTTGTTTTTGCAGTGACTGTAGGACCGCTCCTCTTTGTTTTGTTTGTTTCTGTTTCGATTTAGGAAGAAATGGACGACAACAAAAAGTAAGTAAATGTAGAGAATGGAAGCCAAGAAAAGTAGTTTCTCTTCTTTTTTTTGTTCTTGTTGATCGAGAATGGACGACAACAAAGTAAGTAAATTTAGAGGATGGCGTGAAGAATGGACGACAACTCATCTTTCTTCTTTTCATGAAAATTGTTCTATGTTTTTGTGTATTTACGAGGAGATGGACGACAACAAAAGAATGAAATGTGGAGAATGGCGTGCAGAAAGGACGAGAAGTAAAAAGAAGTAGATGGGGAAATGGAAAAGAATGGACGACAACTGTTCTAGGTTGTATTTTTTTTATCTTTCTGGGAAGCTTGTAGATAGAGACTGGATACACTTCTTGGTTTTCCGATTAGGGACTCTTTTTCTTTTGTATTTTTCTCTTTCTTTGTTTTCTGTATTGGGCAAATAGACGACAACAAAAGTGTAGAATGCTCTCTTTTTCTTTCTCTTGTCTTCTTGCTCTGGTTCTTTCTTTCTGTTTTTCTCCTCTCTTTCTCTCTTTTCTCTTCCGCGCTTTTCTTTCTCTATTTGGATCTTTCTTTTTCTCTTCTCTCTTTCTTTTCTGTTTTTTCCTCTCTCTCTCTCTCTTTTTATGCTCTCTCTCTTTGTTGCTTTGTTTCTTTTCGAAATGTACGAGAACTCTTTGTACTTTTTTTGCTCTTTTTGTTTTCTTTTTCTAAGTATTCTATATCTTCTCTGTTTTCCTGCTCTCTCTCCTCTTTTAGTATGTTTGTTTGTAGTCACTGGACGACAACAAAAAGGAGGAAATGTCTAGAATGTAGGAGAGACTGGACGACACTAAAAGAATCAAAAAGTAGTTGATTCCTAGAATGTAGGCCAAGTATTCATGCTTGTATTCAGCTTTCTCCTTCTCTTTTTTCCTTCTTCTCTGAGTTTCTTTCTCTTTTCTCCTTCTTCTCTGCATTTCTTTCTCTTCTCGAAGTTTTTGTTTTCTTTATTGTTAGAAATGGACGACAACAAAAAGAAGGAAATGTCTAGAATGTAGGAGAGATTTGACGACAGAATCGAAAAATAAGTTCATTGCAAGAATGGACAACAGTCTAGAATACAAAGTTCTGAGTTTGTAGCGAGAGACAGGACGACAACAAGGCATAAGATCTATAGGTAGACAAAAGCTAGCTAAGAAGGGACGACAACAAAAGTCCCGTCTTCCTTTCCTTTTCCAAATGTATAGACTAGAGGAGAGAAGGGACGACAACAAAAGAGGAATTCCGGTCTTCTTTTCCTTTCCTTCTCTTATGGAGAGACAACAGAAATGTGGAGACTAGAGGCGAGAAGGGACTACAACTATTTGTAAGTTTGGGTTTTCTTTTTCTGTTTGTTTGCTTCCGTTTGATTGTCCTTTAAGTTATTCTGGTCTCCGTTTGCGTTTTAAGTGCCAGTGTCTTTTTTCTGTATTTTTTTGTGAAGTTCGAGTTTGGGTTTTCCGTTTTGTTTTTTGATTGTCCGTGAAGTTTTCTTGTGAGTGCCCGTTTTTCTTGCGTTTGAGTTTACTTGTCCGTGAAGTTTTCTTGTGAGTTTTGGGTATCTGTTTTCCGTTTCGGGAAGTTTGCTTGTCTGGTAAGTTTATGAGTTTGCTTTTTTGTTTTCCGTCAGTTCAAGTGTCGGTTTCCTTGTGAGTTTCGGTGTCCGTTTTAGGCAGTTCTAGTTTTCTTTCTTTCTTCGTTTTCTGATTCTTTTTTCTCTCTTCTCTTCTTTTTGTTCTTCTCTCTTTCTTTCTCATTCGACCTAGCATTCTCTTTCTTTCTTTCTTCTTTATTCCATTCCTTTCTTCTCTCTTTTTCTATTTCTTTTCTTCTCGATTTCTCTGACTTTTTTTCTTGTTTTCTTTTCTTATTTTTCTCTGTCTTTCTTTTCCTTCTTCTGTTTCTTGTTCTCTTTTTCCCCTTTGGAATTTCTTTGGTTTGTTCTTGCTTTTTCTTTTTTTTCTTCTTTTTGCTTCTTGTCTGTTTGTTCTTGTTCTCTCTTTCTTTTTCTCTGATTCTTTTTCTTTTTGTTCTCTCTTCTGCTTCTTTTCTCTCTGTTCTTCTTATCTCTTGTTTTCTTTTCTGTTTCTTCTTTCTCTGACTCTTTTCTTCTTATTGTGTTCTTTCCTCTCTTATTGTTCTCTGCTTTCTTCTCTTCTCTGTTTTTCTTGTTTTCTTCTTTTTCTCTCCAATTGCTTTGGTTTTGTTCTTCTTTCTTTTGTTTGTTCTTTTTCTTGTTTTCTTTTTATCCTCTCTTCCTCTTTCTTTTCTCTTTTTCTCTGATTTTTCTTTCTCTGTCTTCTCCCTGTTTTCTGCTCTCTCTTGCTTTTCTTTTCTCTCTTCTTTTTCTCTTGTTCTCTTCTTTGTTTTTCCTTTTTTATTTTTATTCGACCTGGTGTCCTCTTCTCTCTTCTTTTTTCTTTGTTGTTTATATTTCTTTGATTCTTCTTGTTTTTCTTCCTCTGTCTCTTGTTCTCTTATGCGATTCTTTGTTTGTCTTTTTTTCTCTGATTCTCTGTTTTTAGTGTGACTTGTTGTCTTTTATGTCTTAATTTTGAGAGAGATTTCCGAATATACTTGTTTCATGTGCCTAAAAATATTATTCTAAGTTTGGTATCAATTTCGTGTGTTTTTATGGAATGCATTTGTCTTGCTTGGTTTTTCTTA